>JAQGBS010003639.1:0-11243 GCA_034698545.1 Acrobeloides obliquus
AGGGTCAGGGAAGCATTTTCACGCTTCGGGAATGCGCGGAATCGATTTCCCACATAAAATTACCCCTAGAGGGTCATATTTTAGAGAAAAAAATTTTATGACTCAGAACCACGTTGGTGGCCCCCCCCCCCAAAGTGGAATAGTGCCTTCGGGGACACTACTGTCGGATTTTGCGTTTTTCGGTGTTTTCAATACAAAAAACAAAATCCGACAGGAGTAGTGTCCCCGAGCTTGTGTCGGGTGTCCCCGAACTTTTGCTCCCCCGATAATATCTGTTAAAAATTTTATATGTGATTTTTGAGCACTATAACTTTCGCCACTTTCGTGTCAATAAACATATTAATTTAGACTAATTGAGAAAGTTGTTGAGAAAGAAAGTTATAGTTGTGTGACAACGTGGCGAAAGTTGTTGTGGCGAACATGAAACGTGGCGAAAGTTATAGTGCCGATGTTTGTTTATGTTATTGCAATAAATATAATTATTTTGAGACACCCAGTAGTAGGATTTGCATAAAAAATAATCACTATTTCTTTAAAAATAACTTACTGAATCTTCAGTTTTGGGTGGATTTTTATTCTCATTCTGTCGTATTAAATAATCACGAAGTCTTTCATAAAGGTCTTTCTTGTTTCCCTTTTTATCGAGTCCTCTTAGCTCCAGTTCTTTTTTTAAATCCACGACTTTTAAGTCTGAAATAGGTCTTCCGTCAATGATTGGTTCATCTTCTGAACTCATTTTTTGTTTTGTTAATCTAAAATTGGACTTTTTTAAAATCTAAAAAATTTGACTTTTAACAGGACTGATTGGTAAGTTTGCTATTTTACAGGGTGTAACAAAAATTTTTGACCTATTTGAAATATACACGTATTTTTTGTTGGAATTTTTCTCTAAATTTATTATTTAGATATGGCGAATTTAAGTGATGGAATAATTCGATTATTTCAAGGAAAGAGCGGTTATGAGATTGGGAAATTGATGAAAATGCCATGTGGTACGGTCAAATACATCATCCGACGCTATTCGTTTTTGTCCAGATTTCATCAAAGTCAACATAAGCCGTAAGCGTGAAATCGGTGAATGGCCGCCCAATTCGCCTGATCTGAATCCAATGGGCTACTCGATTTGGGAAAATTCTGGAAGCAAAAGCCTGTTCGAAACCACACCAATCGATAGAATCGTTGAAAAAAAGTCTGATTAAAGCTTGGAAAGAAATTTCAATGGAAACAATTGCAAAGATGGTGGACGATTTTTCCAAGAGATTAAGGCAATGTATCGACTAGAAGGTGGTCATTTTGAGCAGAAATAGTTGATTTGTTTTTTGTTATGATCAAAATAAAATTCCAACAAAAAATCATAAAATACGTGTACAAAGGTGGCAAAAGTTCTCGTGTAAGGGACGGTATATCCTTACCAAGGGGGCAAAAGTCATTTCAAAAACGTGTTTTCTCGACAATTATGGACGAGAAAACACTTTTCAGCGTTTTTGACAATGTCAGGACTTTTACCCCCTTGTATATTTCAAATAGGTCAAAAAATTTTTTACACCCTGTACTCTACTATAACTTAACTTTGAGCCACTTATGTACACCTCGGGGTGCAGTGGACTCGTTTAGGGGACGAATTAGTGGAGACCCTTATACTTTATAACAAAATTACCACACAATGTTATCCACTCCTAGCAACTTTAAACGATAAAATACTTGGATATTTCGCAAAACTTGATATTTCTAAGGATTTCTTTTCATTTTCAAATCTATTATGAATTGTATGTCATTTAAAAACTTTGTTTTTTATTTAAAGAATAACTTTAAAAATGTTGTTTTTTTCTTAAAGATTAGCTAAAAACATTTTTAGGCCTTATACAATATAAAACCATTGCTTTTGATTAAAGATGCAATCAAGTCCATATGACTTTGGTAATATTCCTGGGAAACGGATCTGGAAGCCATGGAATCTTAATTCTTTACGAATAGACAATCTTCCAAGTCCGATTTATGTTAAAAGCTTAAGGTATGTGCGTTGTTGTTTTTTAATTTTATTTTATTCGAAGAGAACCTATTGACGAAGATGACTTTCCAATTGATCCTCGAGAATTGGTTGAAATTCTACAAAATCCGGAATCTGCTTCTGCTAGTTTGTAAGTTTTTTAATCATATTGGGTTGTTTCAAAAGTTTGCGGAATTTTTATGTTTTTGGAAAGCCGAGAAATTTTTTCTAAGAAGGACCCATATAGGGGTAATTTCAGGGGTGCCAAGTCTACTGATTTTTCAGAAAGTGCTAATTTTGAGATGTCAAATCTGGCAAAATCTGATTTTTCAGTGTCAAATCTGATTTTTGGGATGCGAAATTTTGTCAAATTTCTAAGAAATATAATGAAAAATTAGCATTTTGCCCCTAAAATCTGATTTTTGAAGTCAGATTTTCTGATTTTGAACAAATGTTCTTGGCATCCCTGGGTAATTTTATGCGGGGGAATCGATTGCGCGTATTCCCGAAGAGTGAAAAACCTTTCTTTACTCTGATTCAGGAAAAATTGTGGTGTATTGGCGCGAAAATGAGCCACTAGAAGTTACTCCTATACGAGATATGTCTCCTAAAAAGATTTCATAACGAAAATCGCTTAAATCATTGACATAGAATTTTTTCATGCTTCGAAAATGCACACAATCGATTCCGTGCCTAGGAAAACCCTAGATATTCGCTTTTCCGGCGAAAATTCGAATTTTAGTTCATTTTTGCGTCAATACACCCACGAATTTCTCTGAATCAATCGATGAGATAATTTTATGCTGTTTGAAAAACATTCATATCCTAGACATAAATTTTATAATTTTCTGTTACAGCTTTTTTTGTTTCAAAGCATTTACACCGATTTTTTAGCTCAAATCAGCAGGATCCAAGTAGATTTACTCAGACTATTGCGGAAAATTGGTCTAAAATGAATCAAATAATTTATGCCGAAACTGGTGGACAATCCCTGTTTAGTTCAAATCAGCAGGGTCCAAGTAGATTCACTCAAACTAATACAGAGAATTGGTCTACAATGAATCAAAGTTATGCCGAAATTGGACAACCTAGTTTTAAAGGTTTTTAAACATATTTTTTACAGTGTCCCAAAAAATGTACTCCTAAGATCTCTATGAGAAAAAACTATTTATAAATTTTGCTCCATTTCAGTAAACTATTAAAATGATTAAAAAGGATTTACAAATTTGGCAATTCCATTATGTCGTTTCATCCTCTTCGTTTCATTTTTTGAGTCTATGCCGCCTTTTCCAACCTTGCCTATGTATGATTATTTAAATTTAGATGCAACTGAAGATCGACCATCGTCTTATTCATCTCCAGATGTTGTTGTTGAATTAGTGAAAAAGATAAATTCGGAGCAGCCTATAAGAAATGATTCCAGTAGCTATAGGATTAACGAAGGATTTCCACTCACACAGACTATTTCTTTGGGTAATCGTCGAAAAACTAAGGTATTTATTTTAATATCAGGTAAGAAATCAACTCTAAAAAATAGTTTTTGGATGGCGTTTATATATTCTACAAGATTAGTTAATTTTCTTGTTTTATTTTCTTTATTGAACTAAAAATAAATCAATATATGAGTTTGCAATTATAGAAAAAATTTGAAGCAAGTTCCCCTTGTTGTCTCCACTTAACTTTGACTAAACTTGGCAAAAAAATTTAAAATTTTCTTCCGGAAATTACCCATTTAGGGGTAATTTTATGCGAAAAATCGAAAATCCTGTTAATTTTTCCGCCAAAAATGACTACGCAGGGATGCACGGGGGATATTTGTTCATAGTTGTACGAATTTTCACAATTTTTCTGCTGTTTTCAGGCTGCGGGAGTGCGCGCAATCGATTTTTTGCAATAAAATCATCCCTAAATGGGTAATTTCCGGAAGAAAATAAAAATTTTTTGCTGAGTTTAGCCAATGTCGCGACAACCAAGGGAACTTGCTACAAAAATTTTAGTCTCCAATTGATAATAGAATTCATCAAGATTTGAATCGAGTGGATTCAACAACAAATATGGGTGTAAAGAAATATACACGTTCACTTATTTTTCCTCTCATTCGTCGCACTACTATTAATGAAAAGCGTGCGAGTAAAACACTTCCTAAAGAAGAGATGAAATTTCTATTGCCATCTTTGTCATTCTCAGGCGCTCGAATTGTTAGAAAGGTAGGCGAATCCAGGATTTTGATTTTGTTTGATTTCGACAAGGAGGGCGTAAACCCAAACACTTCATTTTTCAATGAAATTTTTCAAATTTTTCCTTATCCCCCATAACGATTTTTCACTTTAAATGTTCAAAATTTCCTATTTTACACTAAAAAAGTCCAAAAATTTATATTTTTTATGCAAAAATTATAATTTTCTGATCATTTTTAGCTTAAAAACAAAAAATATTCTTGGCATCCCTGGGTTTTCCCCTACAAAGAGATGATTCCTCCATAGTTGGATGTCCTGAGTACATCATTTAGGAAAACTAATTCATGTCTTTTAGCTAACAGCTGTGCCTTTAATTGATCATAACATGCGCATTCAGGTAATTTAGTTTTCCATTATATTGATTAGGCATGCAGTAATTACTAGTAAAATTTATTAGACTATTCAAGTCTGGGGATCCGGTCCCAATAACGTGAAAAAATTTGACTTTTGAGAATTGGCTCGTCGAACTCGGTCTTCTTCATGGTCGAAAAATCTGTGATACATGCAATCAAGCACTGGAAAAATTGGGTGTGAAATCGAAAATTGCTCACCCAATTTTTTCTTTTTTTTTCACGTCATTGGGATCCCCAGACTTGAATAACCCCAAATCTGTTATAAATTTTTAGAATGCTTTGAGACGCACAGGTCCAACGGCGGTAAAGGAAGGCCGATTCTCGCAAATTAAAGAAACGCGTAGTAGACAAACGATTACGTATGTTTTTTCGCTTTTTTTAAATAAAATTTTCTTCAGATTGGATCAAGCATATCGGCAAAAGCCCTTCAATCCATCAATTTCTAGTACTTTCTTTAATAATTCGAGAAAACGTGCTCATTCGAATTCACCCGAAACTTCTTCAGCTAAACGAAAGCGATGGAACTCGGGAGAACATCCAGAAGATGACGACCAGCCGTCGAGTGATTTTCAATCATGGAAAAATGAAGCCTACAGGAATTTTGTGGAAAACAATTCTGGCTATAATACTGAAGTGATTTTGGAGAAAACGATTTTGAGATGATTTCGAGTTTTTTTTAGCTAATTCCAAAGTGGATAATAAGAAGGAGTAGTATAGCATTTGAGAAGAATGAGTTCAACAAAGCATATTTGCGGATGAATCGTGCATTGCTTAAACAGGTCAGATTTTATGGGGCTATGGCTTGGCTATATATATAACAAAATTTGAAAAGACTAAAAAGTTTTAAATTTATTATCACGAATAACATTATTTTTTTAGATCGGAGAGATTTCGAACAATGTTCATGCTAAAATACAAGGGGTAGGTTTTTGAATTTTACTGCTAGAATTAGTTTTAATAATATAATCGTTGAATTTAGGCGGGAACTGGATTGAATCGCGTGGCTAGCGAATTCTTCGAGCCGTTGCTTCGCGAAATAGGACTATTGGATCGCAAAGAATTGGATAAGTATCAGCGCAATCGAGCTGAAATCCGAAAGAATTTACGAGAAAAGGATAAATCAAAGAAGAAGAGCTCCAAATTGAGAATTCGTGATTGGATGGACAGGCTGCTCGATAAAATTGATCTAATCGAGATTCGAAAATTGCGAAAAATGTCGCCACAGGAAATTGAAAAGGAGATTGAAGAGAGAGCGGGAATTAGTGGATGGGAACAACTGATGTGGCCTATTATTTATACTTGCTTAAGCCAGCAATTTCCTATTTTAGGTAAGAGAGTTTCGATCAATTCGATGAAATTGATTTACGATCTCAAGGCTCATATGCAAGTTAGATATAAACAATTAACAAGATTATAGTACATCAATTAAGAGCTTCAGGCTGTGTTCAAGCATGTCAAAAATGAATAAAAATAAGAAAATTCAATTTTTAGTCAAAATTCGATTTTTTGACAAAAAATCAAATTTTTCTTATTTGTTATTCACTTTTTGACATGCTTAAACGCAGCCTAAAAGATGATATAATAATTCTCTTTTTAGATCCTTTAACGGAGCATATACCGGCCGAAAAAATTCCTCTACACAAGTCGTTATAATTTTATAGGCTTAAATTGAGTCTTTTTGATTGAATATGAAAAATGTTTATTAAAATCTTTGTTCTATTTTATCACTTTCTTTCATAATAGCCATACGTGTACAGCCATAAGTACAAAAGATTTTCAAAAATGCACGAAACCCCCGGATTTCAATAAAAAATTTTATCGGTGCAAAAAACCATAAGGAGAGGACCAAGGTGGTTTTGAAAATTTTTTGAAAAAATAATTTTTTTTTGATCTTTGAGTGACATTATGTATTTTTTATTAATTCTCACAATATATTTTTTTATTAATCCTTGTCAGACGACTATGCAAAAATTTTTAAAAAATTCATATTTCAGCCAATTTAAAAGTTTTTTTTTCATGGGATCTTTTTTATTAATGGAACCATAGATTAAATATTATTTTTCGTATAAATTTGAGATAGTACTCCAAGAAGTATTTTTTCCGAAATCGATGTAATTCTCATGTTTCATTAAAAAATTCATAACTTTTTTATTCGAACTCTGATTCGAACCCTTGACCTATTGTACAGAGGCTAGAAACAAAACCAACTGCGCTATTCGCGCTTGATATTCAGCGTTTATATAAATTGACTATATTTTTAATGCTTTTTGGAGAAAATAAAGGAGGCGTTTTGTAAATTACGTCAAAAACAAAGTTGTAGCTCAAGATCTAAACTAATTTTTCATACTGGGTTCCAAAGCAAAATTCGCTAAAATAAAAAAGTTATGAATTTTTTAATGAAAAATGAGAATTATCAATTTCCGGAAAAAACTACTTCTTGGAGGAGTACTATCTCGAATTTATGTGGAAAATAATATTTAATCTATGGGTCCATTAATAAAAAAGATCCCATGAAAAATTCTTTTAAATTGGCTGAGATATGAATTTTTTGTGTAGCCGTCGTCGTCGGGTGAACTTTCATGATCTCCTTGTTTTTAGAATAATTATTCAAAACAAGCACTTTTTTGCTTTACTATATTATATTGCTTTACTATATTATTTGTCCTATTTATCAATAAAGGAAATTATTATTGTACAATTATTGCATTATTAAGGAGTAGGTTGTTCAATAAATTTCCAGAAGTTTGGATAATATCGTAAGAGGCATTAGATCAGGGGGTGCCAAGTCGGAAAATTAAAAATAAAGAGGTTTTTTCAACATTTTTCATGTCGGTAATCAATTTCGCGCATTTTCCAACTGTAAAAATTGCTTTTTTGACCCTAAATCAGTGAAGGCCAAATTCTTATCTTAAGGAATTCATTTTCGACAATTCGGCTTTAAAACGATATGTAACTTTTTTTCATATGTTTACATTAAATTTATAAATTTATTTCCAAGTCGGGGAATTATTGAACAACGTAATAAAAAGATATAAAAAAATAGTTGGTACTTATTTAGAATATCTCTTGGACACTTAGAAGTCTCCACGATCGGTCAGATGGAGGAATGATGTCCTGGGTTTCATTCATATCGTTTTATTTAATCGTTTCATTCCCTTCGTTTCATGAGAGCCTATACTGATGAAAGCTGTGTCTATTGAACGCTTTTTATACTACTTTTTGAAGCTCGAATATGCGAATTTTGAAAGGGCATGAGTGTCCAGGGGCTATTCCAAATAAGTACCAAAAATATTTTGATATAAGTGAAGAAATTAAGGCTTCTTTTAAAATGAGTGATATATTTCCAATAAAAGTAGACAACCAAAAGTAGACATATAAGACATTTAACTTAAAGTAGTTTCTTTCTCAATTTCACGCTCAGTCGATGAGGTCTTATAGCGATTCTTGGGCATTTGTTCACCAATTTGGGCTGCGAACATTTTCATCTTATCACGAAATGCGAGGTTGGAACCATCCACCTAACAATTCAAAAATTTATTTAAAAAAATCTAAATTACGGCAGGTTTTCTAAGGCGTGCTTGGATTTCGTTAAGTCTTCGTTTCCTTGGATCCATATAAACTTCATGTGTGCCAACAGTCTGAACTCGTTCGCCATCGTCATCATCATGAGCTATTCTTTCAAAGTCCGACATTAGAGTACTTGGTGTATTATTGACTGAATATAAATGATTTTCTTCGTTTTCTTTTGTTTCGTTGAAAGTCACGCGTTTTCTACCTTTTTCTTCACCGGGTGAAGTTCTGAAATTCCCCAAATTTACACTGGCACTAGGGCGGTACACACCTCACAGATTTTAGCGAAATTTCCACACATTACAAAATTCACAATTTTGCATTAAAAATGCAAATTCCGTGTGAAAAATTCGCCAAATTTTATTCGTGAGGTGTGTACCATCCTAGTGCCAAAAGATGAAATTACCTGATGGCCGAAGTTAGAGGTGATGGATTATCAAGTGTCCTATTGTTGAAACTCGAAGAAGTGTTTGCTTCGCATGCATTCAAATATCTATCATCACCAGATGGCATGGCCCTCGAAGCCAAGTTTTCAACCGAAGAAATCAAATCTTCTTTATGCTTGTAGATGTCAGATGTTGATGGAATTGTTATTTGGTGCTTTATATCCGTGTTTATTCGTCCATTCGGCCTAAATTGTGAGAATTTTCGAGTAAATTTCGACGAAAAAGTAATAGGGTGTTCGAAAAAACCGCCATTTGGTCAAAATTTTTCTTCCAAAATGACTCGTTAGGGGTATTTTTATGCGAGAAATCGATTGAGCGCATCGAGAAACCTTGAAAACGCCTCCCAGACCATGAAATATCATCCAATTTTCATATTTTCAAGTAGGAATCCCTACCGAAAATAACTGAAAAAATACGAAAATCTTATACCGAGCGTTCATTTTGGTCTGCAACATCAATGTTTTTAGTCGTTCTCGCACACCCTCTAATGAATTTCTATGCGGTTTTTTTAAATGGTAGCTGAACAATGGTCGAATAAATGTTGATAAAAATTTGCGAAATCCGTTGATCTTAACATTGTCAAAAATTACTTTGAAGTGTTCAAAGTCGATTTTCTTCACCTTAACAAAATGTTAGAAATTTAATTTTTGTATGAAATACAGAATTTTAGTCCCTCTAACACATGCAAAAAACCGTATATAAAAATTATTTAACAGTGGCGAGATATTTGACTTTGAAGTTGATAGTCAATAAATAAAGCAAAAACAAAATGGTGCACTCAGGAATCGAACTCTCGATCTTCTGGCTGCTAGTCTAACGCGCTAACCACTACACCATCACCACATGGTTTAGTATAAGGTGAAGAAAATCGACTATATGGTGTAGTGGTTAGCGCGTTAGACTAGCAGCCAGACGGTCGAGGGTTCAATTCCCAGGTGTGTCATTTTGTTTTTGCCTCATTTTTTGACTATCAACTTCAAAGTCAAATATCTCGCCACTGTTAAATAATTTTTATATACGGTTTTTTGCATGTGTTAGAGGGACTAAAGCTCTGTATTTTCACACAAAAATTAAATTTCTAACATTTTGTTATAGTAAAGAAAATCGACTTTGAAAACTTCTATATATCAAAAATAGCGATTATTTTATATCAAAAATTGCCATTTTTGTAAAAAAATGCGATTTTTCGAAAAATTTTGAACTTTTTTGATAATTTTTACCCCCCCCCCCCCCATTTAAGGATGGGACACCCCACTCAGACTTTGTTAAAACTACACCCTCTCTATTCACCTATGTTGGTCTCTATCTGGACCCGAAAAACCACCCTGACCCTTTTGATACTATGGGCTTAGTTGGATATCAAAATGGGTCCGAGGCACATCATGGTCCTAAAATTCCCCAGAATCATGATTCCTGAACTAATTTTCAGACTCTTTATTTACGATTTTTAAGCAATAACAGCATTGTAGTCTATGGTCAAACCATATCTAACGACACTTTCACCCTTGATTTCCCTCAATTTTTAAATCAGCAAGCAACCGTTTACATTCTCAAAGAGGGAGAACCTGGAAACTTGTTATCTAAAACTTCACAGCTAAATAGACATTTGACAACATGGATTCCGCATCAGCCTGGCCCAAATCTAGTAGGAGTCGTTTCTAATCTACCAATTATTGTGCCTGGTTATAGCCAATTTTATATAGTACTAGGCCAGACAACAAGTAATTTTTTACATAAGATGGGAAATCTAATATTTAGATACAAAATGTCCAAACGGTTGGTATCAAGAAACTACGACGCCTAATAAATGTATTAAATTTGTCTCGGAAACTCAACCATTGTTTTCTGCCAAGTTTGATTGTAATACATTTAACGGAACGCTATTGAGCATCGATAGTGCGTTTGAAAATGCGGAAATTTTACGTAAGAATATTCCAAAAAAACGGAAAATTCGAAATTTTTAGAACAACTGAGTAAAGTACCATGCAATCAATATTCTATAGATCTTACAAGAAATGGAAACAATTGGACTTGGTCTAGCGATCCTAGCAGTTATCGAAATTGGAAAAATGGTAAAAAAAAATAAAAAATTGCATAAAAATTATGAATTTTAGGTTATCCGACAGACGATAACACACAAAACTGTGTCGTTTTTGACAATAAGAATGGTATTTGGTATAATGCAGATTGTGATACACTTCAATGTTATATTTGTCAAACATATGTTTAGGAGTCTCCTTGGATATAGTGCCCAAAAATTGTTGTTTTTCGGAATGCTCATAAAAATTTTTTCAAAATTCCTGATTTGACAAAATCCACAGCGGATGCCACTAGATTATTATTGACTAATTGTAATTTTTCAAGACCTGCCACTTCTCGAACGCTTTTCCACCGTATTTTCCGCAACCCAACGCTTATAGATTAAAGCTTAAAATTTTCCTCATCACTCAAGGTATCTTTTAAAAAAAGTTTCAGGCTGTTCCCGTGCGATTTAGTTAATTTTTTCCCGTAAGGTTTACATTTCGAGTCCCATTTTGAACCACACTATGTGACCAAAATGGTCGTGTAGCGCGAAAAGTATAAGTCGTCGTAGTTCGTCATCATTTATAAAATGGAGGATCTAAGCATGCTACAAATATTTGTAAAAGAC
>JAQGBS010003640.1:0-11239 GCA_034698545.1 Acrobeloides obliquus
TACTACGTGGTCGCCCGAAGAAACATGAGACACCACAAGAAATTCAAATTGATACAACAAAAGCTCCTGTATCTACGAAAGAGCGAGAAACTCCAAAATCGAACACAAAAGTCCGCGGCCGATCAAAGAAAACCAATACGTCTCACGACGAAACAGAAAGGGCTGCAGCAGAAACTCTAGGAACTACAAAAGAACCTACATCTGAAGTTCGATATTCACTCCGAACTCGAGGTTTGCTGACTAACCTCACATAAATTACATAATTTAGGAGATTCATCAGAAGCATCTCATAATTTATCTGAAACTACTAAAGAATGGATACAAACTCATAAACGTAAAATCCCAGCTCCACGCAAAAGAAAAACTTCAACTACATTTGCAAGAGTGTCTCCGACGAAATCGGTTGCTTCGGCACCATCTCCAGAAAAGACATTTTCACCAGCAAGAAAATCCTCTCGCATAAAAGGTAACAAAACTATATAACACTATACGGCCGATTCTTCTTAAACCTAAATTCTTTACTAAACACGCTTACTAACCACCAAAAACAATATTTAAAAAACCGGAACCTCCAAAACAATTACCAAAATTGGACACCGTTACCCAAAAACCTGCTCTAAAAAATCGGAAAATTTCAATCGACTTCTAAAACTTCAAAACCTTGACTAAACACACCTATACACCACCAGAAACAACTTTATTTCTGACCACTACCTTCAAAAACTTTACCACAATTCTCGGATGAATGATTTCGTACATACACACAACCAATATACTGTAAAAGATAGTTCTAGCTCGAAATTTAGAACGTTCTGCGAGTGAAGAACCAGAGACTTCTCACATGAAACAAAAACTTTCCAGCAAACGTAAAAATCAATCGATATTAGCAACGTCGATATTTGATTTGTCTCCTTTACACGAAACCAATGAAACCGAACATCAAACTCGACTCTCTCAACCTGGTAATAACAAAAATGTGACACTCAACAGTTCGATTGTAAACTGGTAGAATAGTTAAAGCTACTCATCTAGATTACGAAAAATACAAAATCGGGTAAAAAAGGGTCTCATAGGTTTCTAGATCTTTGAAAATTTGCATATAAATGATCAAATATTGGTTCATTCAAACAGCTTCATAGCCTCTTAGGAAAGGTTTTAGGACTTGAATAGCGCAGGTGACGACGATTCCAATGAGCCGTTGAGCCTAACAGGAGTAGTTTTAACTACAAAATCTATCAGAGTTTACAACCGAACTGTTGAGTGTTAAAGACATTAGGTACACAATTTTAGAAACTACAAGTACTGAAAGAAGAGTAGGTCGTGGTCGACCAAGGAAAACTACTATGGTTTTTGAAAAGGAGTTTAATGTATCCGATGTTCCATTAACTTCAACACCAAAGAGTTCAGGCAAAGTAACAAAATCACCATTAGAAACTCCAAAAAGAGCGCCAACACCAGGTTTTCACATTTTAGTTGAATAAAAACCATGAGTTTTTTAAGAGCAAAAAACAAGCACACGATCTTCTCGTACTCGTACTCCAAGATATATACCAGAAATTATCGAACCACTGTCATCTCAACCCAGAACAAGTCCACCAAGCACACCAAAAAGTTCGAAATCTAATCGTAACACTAAAGCTCAAGAAAAAGTAGAACCAAATGCAACTTTGCAAACTCCAACGCGACCAAGTTCAAGTCGAAAAAAAGGAGAAAGTCGTTCACCTAGCAAAGAACCAACTTCTAAATCAACGAGAAAGAGAAATATTTCGACACCTAGTACGAATGGTACTCACAAGACTTATTCGTTACGATCTAAACATTAAAGGGTTGTTTGTTATTTTTCTATGTAATTTATGACTATTTTGAATATAATTGGCTCTTTTTTTTGATAATTTATCTTGAAAATAAATGATTCAATACAAAATACAAATACTTGTTGTTAAAATCACTTTAGTTACTTTTTTCTACCGATATATACTTATTACTTTGTATACGTGCGCTAGGCACAAGGCATGTAATAAAAAACGGAGCACATGAACGATATAGTCTATTAGAAGAAGGTTCGACGATTTTTAAGGTTCTGGTTAAGGCTGCTTTCAAGCATGTCAAAAAAGTTGTCAAAAAATGTAACTTTGCCTGATTTTCAATAAAATCGTTTTTATTGAAACGATTGGTCACGGAGCATAAAATTTTATTGGTTTTTTTGCTTCTCGACCAATAAAATTTTATGTTTCATGACCAATCGTTTCAAAAAACACGATTATTGAAATCCGGCTTTTCTCGTGTTTTTACGTTAAATTTGATGAAAAACGATGATCTAAACTTCAAAGAGCTATATCTCAGCTAAAACGTCACCGATTTTGACGATCATGGGAGCGAAAGCTACGGGAGTTTATATTTTAATTCCCAAAACAATTTTTCCCGAAATTCGATGACTGTGAAAAGTTATGGACCTCTAAAAGTTGAATTTTTAGCAATCACGTCTGAACAGAATGTTGCTCTTCTGGAATCTACTCGAAAATGGCTGCAAGAAAATAAAATTTCAAACGTGACAGTAAAGCGCAAGGCTAAGCAAGCTGAACGAACTTTTCGCCAAAATCAGACAATTCGAGCTTCTCCTGAAAAGCGGCAGGCTACTCCAGAAGCAAAAGATGTGGAAGTATCGGCGGTTGGACATGATGTCAACGTGACTCCGAGACGTTCTACGAGACTTGCTTCGAAACAAGGTGAATTGCTAAAAAAATTTGCCTTTTTGAGCTTAAAAAAATTATTTGAATTCAACAAATTAAATTTTCGGGTCTCTTGTTTCAAAATAAAATTTTTAGCTACTCCATCGAAAGAAGTTCAACTGCGCGTGGCAACACCAAGTCCAAAACGTGGCACACCAAAAAAGAAGCCAAAGCCGGAAGAGCCAACAACTCCAAAAAGAGCACGAATGACTGAGTCAGTGGCTCCGTCGACACCAAAATCGACACGCCGAATTGGAATAACGCCTCAGAAGGCAGCAAAAAAGGCGAAGCATGGAGAGGAGGAAGAAAATATCCGAATGGAAGAAAAAGAGCCTGATATGCCATTAACTCCCCGCAGATCTGCGAGAATTGCACCAGTGAAGAAAAAATAATTTTTGAATCCATTTTTTCCTGTATTATTTTGAAATTATTGTTCATGTGTGTGTTTGCTTTTTTGATTTTATAAATAAAATTTGCTAGTTTGTGAAATATTTTTTGTATTTTTGTGGTTCCTTGCCATGCTATATATTTAATATTTTGGTACTATTTCACTTTGGGAAAGAAATTTTTTTCGAAAATTACCCTTTAGGGGTATTTTTATGCGAGGAATCCAAATTTCGCATTCCCGAAACTTGAAACCTTTTATTTTAACCAGAAATAGGCATGTAATTCTTGTTAATATGTGGCCCTAAATAGGGCCGATGGGATAAAAAAACACCAATCACTCAACAGTTTTCCCGCCAAAAGACGACCACGCAGGGATGCATACAGCGTTTTGTCTTTTCGTCTCCCAAAATGGCATAGTACCATATTGATTTTTTTTTATTAGGATATTGAAATTTTGGAAGATGGCTGAGAATAATTGCCGAGTTGATATGGATTCAGAGGAAGATGACCCGGTGATTAATGAGGTAATAAGAGCGTTTTTTGACTCAGGGCTCTCAGATGTTGAAATTCGCATAAAAATCGAGTTCAATTTGAACCTATAAAATGTCGAATTTATAAAAATTTTCAACACAAATTTGGGGTCGCCTCATCCGAGGTAGTACCAAAAATCATGTATAGGAAGTGGAGATAATCAGTCAAAAAAATACCCTACCCCATTAACCATAAAATTTCAGCTTCCAATCGTGATAATGCCGTCGAAAGAAGGTGAGAGTATAAATCGAGTGCAATTCCCAGTAAAAGAAGTAGCCGAAATGAAAAATTGTGCTGTGCGTTTCAAGCAGAATGTTGGCCATGTATATATAATTTTCCATATCTCTCAGTGGCGTAGCCGAAGGGGGGCTATAGCCCGCTCCGAAAAATGAAAAAATTTCCCTCTTGATTCTTCCCTTAAGATTTTGCCCAATATTTTTGAAAGTAAAAAAATTCTATTGGTCCCATTATGATTTATCGCCTAAATTCTCGATTTTTTTACCAAAAAGTTCAAATTTTTTTCCAAAATTTCCCATTTTTCAATAAAAAAAAGTCCAAATTTTCACTAAAAATTGTAAATTTCTGAGCATTTTCAGCTTAAAAACAAGCACTTTCAAAAAATTTTCGCCTGCGGCGCTGGTTTTTTGTTTTTTGGTAAGAATTTTTAACAAAAAAAATTTGTCACGGAGAGTTCGGCGGCAAGAAGTCGCCAAAATTTTACACTTCAGCTCCCTCCGAAATTTTTTTCTGGCTACGCCCCTGATTAATCTGCTTGACTTGTATTAATGCTCATTTTTAGCTTCAAATAGAAGCGTTTAAGGGAAATCCTCTGCTAACGAACGGTTTTGATTTTGATCATGAAATTGAGCCGGGGCCGTCAAGTGCGCCTAATCGATCGTTGAGGTAAACTAATAATTCTTATGTGATTTTGAAGAAAAAAAGAATTTTTAGTGGTGATAGTGATATATTTTATGGCGAAGGTTTTGCAAATCATGAGGTGTTGGATTATGCGATTGGGTTTATTAAGCAAGGTATTGTCTAGCTTTTGCCAAAAATCTAAAATATTTGTTACACTCAAAAAATTGGATTTTTGGATCAACAAATTTGTTAAAAATTCAATTTTTCAGGGAAATTATGTTTAATGCCGGTGGAACGAACGTATGAAATGCGGCGTATTATGAAGCAAAAATCGGATGAGTCTAAAATGTTTGGTAGGAATTTTTGTTTGGCGTCCAAAAAAATATCCAATTTTCAGAAACTGGGAAAACTACAGCTAAGCCGGAGCTAGCTCCAGTGCGCATGAAATTTGAACGAACTGAAACTGAAGGGCAGAAGAAAATGCGTGAGCATTCGGCATTCCACAAGCAAAAGCTAATTGAACAAGATCCATGGGTGACATTGGAAATTAGCAAGACGGTACTTTATGCACATTTTTGGCACTATTACTTTTTTCCCGATTAGGTTTTCCCCCTACTTTTTCCCTCTTTCGTTTCACAAGTGTCGGTAAATAGCGTTGCCTGATTGAAAGGAATTTGTGTATTGAAACGAAAGAGGAAAGAAAGTAATAGTGCCACATTTTTATGCTCACAAATGGTGTTAGGAATAATTTTGAGCTCAAAAAAGATTTTTTGATCTAGGTTTTAATCAAAAATCCAACTCAAAATGAAGAATTTTTGAACCATTTTTTGGGTCCAAAAGTACTACTATCTATCTATCTATCTATCTATTTTATTTACGCAATACCAACATCAATAACTGACAATTACGGCATGCTAGAAATAAATCTATTGTTTAAATACAATAATATCCTAACCAAAACAAAATATGACAAGACATAGAGTGAGTTGACAGCGGGATTCTATATGTTCTTCTCAGTTCTTCTTACTGGGATGGTTTCCAAAGCGCTGATTTGTTCGTAGATAGTAGGGCTGCAGATGGCACTTTTGAACTGGGAAAGGCTTCCAAGGCGCACGACTTCGGCCGGTAACGCATTCCAGATTCTTCTTGTCGTATTCATGGAGCTGCTGTAGACGGCCGTAGATGAAGTAGTTGGCAGGGGTAGCTCCATCCCATGGCCAAGGCGAGTACTGCGTTTTTCTTCAATCCGCAGTGGGAAAGCATTTTCGGGTAGAGTTCTGCGGCCATAGACGTAGTTGTGTGCACAAACTGCTCGTTTCTCCATAACCACTTGGGCGATCGGCTTCCATTTCAGATTTTCCAGGAGCGTTTCATAGGGCGATTCAAAGTCGTTCGAGCATAACTTAGCGGCGAATTTCTTGACGCGTTCGATGGAGTTTTGAAGGACGACTTGGGACGGATACCATGCTTCAGCCGCATAGAGCATAATCGGTTCCACGGTCGTTTTGTAGATCGTTTCGAAGACTTTTCGCGGGGCCCATTTTCTGAGGGTACGGCAGAGCGCTCCAATCGCCTGCTTGCACTTCGAGGTAATTCTTGAGACGTGATTTCGGTAGCATAGTTTAGGATCCAGATCCACGCCAAGATATCGGAATTGATCCACTTTTTCGATTTCTTTTCCTTCTAGCAAGATCGACAAATCCGGTTGCGCCTTGGATGGAGACATTATCATGATCTTGGTCTTTTTCGCATTCAATTCCAAGTCGATTTGTCGGTACTTCGCGGCAAGGGCATCCATGTCTTGCTGTAATTCATTTCGTTCTTTCTCGGTGGGAATTTCTTTAACGTAAGCCAAATCGTCGGCGTACATCACGAGGTTTGCATCCGAACTTAGAGGCACATTCAGTATTTGGTCCACATAGGCGATGAAGAGCAGCGGACCTAGCACGGAGCCCTGAGGAACACCAGAGGTCACTTCGAAATTCTGGCTTTCGGATTTGCCAACGCGGACCTTGAAATTTCGGTGCATGAGGTAGGACGATAATAGCTTGAGCCAGTTCGGCGGCAGTTTAAGCCCTTCAAGGTTTTCCATTAGCCGGTGGTGAGGAACAGAATCGAATGCTTTCCGGACGTCGAAGAAAACTGCGGCCACTTGTGGAGTTTTGTTCTTTCTCTTACACTTGTCGATGCCAGAAGTTATCAGGTGTTCCAAATATAAAACGGCGTCGGTAGTAGAACGGGCTTTCCGGAAACCAAATTGGCTTGGACTGAGTCGACTCGAGATTATCGGGTAGAGATTTTGGAAGTAGAATGATTCGGCAATCTTGCTGATGAGCGGGAGCAAAGAGATCGGCCGGTATTCGTCAGGATCCGTCGTTTTTTCAGATTTCGGCACTGGGATCACAGTCGCTTGCTTCCAATCGGCTGGGAAAGTTCCTTCGAGTATAGTGCGGCTAATTAGGAGAGCTATTGAACTTGAGACTTCGTTCCTGACGGCTTTTAAAATCGTGACGGTTATTCCATCGTATCCTGGTGCTTTTCCTCTTGGTAATTTGGCAATTTTCTCCAGAACAAATTCCTCCGAGCAGATGGGTAGCCAATCGGTTCCAGGTGCAATTTTCGGTTCTTGCGCGGCTTTTTCTTTAAAGATTTGGTGGAATGCATGGCCAATGAGATTGGCCTTATCTTCATCGGTGTCCGCTCTTCTTCCATTCGCTTCCAAATCAGGCATTTTCGGGCGGTGGCTCTTTCCCGTCAATTCCGCAATTGTTTTCCAGAATTTCTGCGGATCGGTTGCTGTGGCGAAGGATTCCTCGCAGTAGGCGGTTTTGGCTAGGCGAGCTTCTTTGGTGAATTTCTTTCGTAGTCGTTTGAAAGCGGCTGAGTTGCTTGGATTTGGGCTGGTAGTCATGGCCTGGTGAGCTAGGTCTTTCGATTTTGAAAGGCGCTTGAGTTCGTCGGTTAGCCATTTCGTGGTTTTCCGGACTTTCACCATTTTCCGCGGTATTCTTTCATCACACGCCTTCTTGAAAATCTCATTCCATTGTCTCAGGGCTTCGTGCATGTCGGAGGCAGTACGGACGGCTGAAGTTAGCAAGTTGCCGTTGAGGTCTTGGCGTAGTTCTTCCCAGTTCGCCTTCTTGTAATCGCGGATTTCAATCTTTTCTGGCTTCGGCCTAGGCTTTTTCACATCGAGAAAGGCGCTCAGAACATGGTGGAATTTTTCGATGGGAGCCAGGTGGTCGCATTTCAAGATCTTGGTTTTCAAGCCAATATAGAAGTGGTCAATTAGGCGATTTCGGTGAGTCGGCTCTTTCACAATTTGCTGGAGTTCGTTAGCCAGTAGGACTTTTTCGAGCTCTTCAGTTTCAGTTTTCCAATTCAGGTTCACATCTCCGGCCATAATAAGGGGAGTTTCCTCTCGATCAATTCCAGCCAAAAATTCATCCAAAAGGTCGCAAAATCCGCGAATTCTGGGTTCGGTGCGCACTGGAGGACGGTAGACAGATGCTGCATAAAAGGTTCCTTTTCCGATCTTAAATCGGATGCTTGTAAGCTCAAGTTCATCGGTAGTCATTTTCTGGTGGGCTTTCGGCTTGAGGTCTGCGCTGGCATAAATCGCCACTCCTCCACCATTCGCGGTTCTATCATTTCGATATAGCAGGTATCCCGGCACTTGGAGTTCTCGACTTTCGACATTTCGGCAAAGTTTGGTTTCTTGAAGTAGGAGGATATCTGGCTTTTGGTGCGGATCAAGCGGCTCGAGTCTTTCCTTTATCCCGTCCATTTTGTTTCGGAGCCCGTTAACGTTGGCCGAAAGGACGATTAGGCTTCTTCTTTCTCTACCAGTTTTTTCGGCTTCTTTCATGAAATCTTGGACTTTTCTGGCGGCGGTGTTCTTGCGGCTCCTCGGCGGTTCAAAAAGGTTTTGTATCATGGAACGGTGGTGGAGGAAGCATTCACAGAGGCTGCAGTTGAAGTAGTCTTGGCCGTTCTTGATTCTGGAGGCCAGAAGCTGGTCGACTTCGGCACATTTTGCATGGGCTCGGTTTTCACATAGGCCGCACTTTAGGAGGTTCTCTTGGTTGGTTTCTCTGTTGCACAAATGGCAGGTGCGGTGGACGGCACTGGCATTCGGCTCGGTTGTGGGTTTCTCGCACTTTTCACAGCTCCATTCTTGATCCTTCATGTCTTCGGTAAAATTTACACACGCATAGTGGAACCATTTCTCGCACACTCCGCATTCCACCATGGGAGGGCCTCCATCAAACCAGAGTTCATTGCATGTCGGACACGGAAATTCTTCGGAGGCTTGCGTTTCTTCGGCAGGAGCTCGGGTCTTCGGCGACAATATAGAAGTAGTAGAAAATAATTTTCGCCCGGCTGTCATTTTTTTAATCCTTAGGTCTTATATCGGTTCTTTAAGAACTTAGGTCTTATATCGGTTCTTTAAGAACTACTAGAAATAATTCATTTTTAGGACCCAAAAACCATGTATGAAAATGTGGTAATTGATACAGAAACCGATCGAATGGCAAATGTCCAAATTTCTACGTCTTCACTTGTTTAATTTTATTCTAAGTTTTGTTGTCCCTATATAATAATTTACGCTAAAAATAAAGTTGTGTGTATTATTTGTTTTTAATACGGTCTTGAACCTTGTTTCCGATGTCAGTACCTTTCAGCTACCTTAAATTTATTTTAATTTTTTGTTTAGTATGAAAAATTACCTCAATGTTTGTTCTTTAATAAAAAGATCTCATCATTTACCATGTTATCTTGGGAGACGGTTCAAGTAAGTTGACAATTACTGGCTTGAAATAATTTTTTACAGTTCAAATTTAAATGGATCCAAGAATAAAATTAAACAGTTTTTCTATCGTTGGACTGAATATGTGTTTATGGATGTAAGCATATGTATTATCCAGTGTCGTAATTT
Source organism: Acrobeloides obliquus (assembly GCA_034698545.1). Classification (NCBI taxonomy): domain Eukaryota; kingdom Metazoa; phylum Nematoda; class Chromadorea; order Rhabditida; family Cephalobidae; genus Acrobeloides; species Acrobeloides obliquus. The sequence continues at coordinate 9,445 of JAQGBS010003640.1, forward strand.
AGGATTTTTTTGGTCAAATTTCATTTAAAAATAGAAATTATGAAACTGTGAAAAATCTCGCAAGTGTATTGACTTAACCTAATGGTGCTCAAAGTTACAAAAAGTGACAATTTTGTCGCTGGCCTTAAATATGCGAATTTGCGCATATTTGAGGCTCGACAAAATTGTAACTTTGAGTATCACCAACTTATCTTATTTTTAGTACAAAAACCAAATATTTCGAAAAGACAGTTTGCAATGGTGCTATAGATACGATCGAGTAGACCCACAGAAATGGAACCTAATATATCGGGATATAAATGCCTCGAGGATGTACATATTTATCCAATGTGGATTTTTATACATGGTTTATACTATGGCCATAGCAATTTTCGACTATGTGAATAATGGAAAGATCACTTTGAAATCTGTTCAGAAAAAGAAAGATGAATTTGAAGAGGTACCATTTTACTCCTAGAGAAATTTTGAAGAGGCAGTAAGTGGATAGTGCTGCCCATTTTTGATTATTTCTAAGCATATTTCTTATTTTGGAGATCTTATAATCAGCTTTTTTTCGAAAATTGGATTTTCATTAAAAAATTCTATTTTTGAGCAAAATTTGACTTTTACAAAAATTCAAAAAATGCAATTTTTGTAACAACGAACTCAAATTTTCTAGACCAACTCACAAGTTTTTTTCTAGCTCGGCTACTTCGGCTATGCGATTTTGGCTTTTTTTGGGCTAATGACAATGGTGATATGGAATTACAACAGGATGTTGATATTTCGAATTTATCAGAGCGTCAGCAGCCCCTCAAATTTTCGAATTATTGTGCCGTCGAGAATTGGTCTGTGTGTTGTGCCAACGAAAATTCATTATGGGATTGTGAAAGTAAGTTTTTATTTAGAAAATATGCCTCCCAAAAAAATCAATTGTTAAAGGGCTAGACCACGTTACCGAGAAGTCGATTTTCAAAAAACTTTCACATTTTTTTAAGTGATTGGATCTTGTATGACATGGTCGAAAATGGTAAATTATGCAATTTTTCCGACAAACGAAAATATTTTTGAGTGATTTTTAGCTCTAAATTACATGAAAATAGTGTAAAATGGTCATTTTCAATTGAATTTTTCGGGTTGAAGATGAAGTTTTCAAATTTTTTCATTGCCATTTTCGTGCTTTTCGGTTATTAAATAGGGGTTATAAACTGTTTGGCATAGTTAAATATTGATTTCTCAGTAAGTCCCACTTGCCCTTTAAGTCGAAAATTTTTCAAATTTCCATAAATCCCATCTTTAGCACTCAATCCACTGGAACCACATCGAACCTCAACGCCATTTCCACGAACAAATCCACGCCGCAGATACAAATGTGGAGTTTGTTAAAAAATTTGCGCGAAACATAATACTTGGGAATATTTGCTTAGGAACGAACAAAACCAGATACACTTTGGGTAGTGATGAGCTCTTCACGAACAATATTCATGCAAGATATTTCCTAAAGGAACTCGACAAATTCCCCAAGAAATTCCAAGAAGAAATGGAAACTAAGAGAGAAAGGAAAAATTTACATAATAATGATAAATAGGACTATTTATTTGTTATTTTGTTCAATAGGTTTATGTAAATAAAGAAAGAGATATAAAAGAGATTTTCTATTAAAAAAATTTTCCAAATCAGCTGATTTTTTATATTCATGGGTTTTTTGACATGGGGAACACGAATATAAAGGAATTTTTGGCACTATTCCACTTTGGGGGGCCACCAACGTGGTTCCGAGTCATAAAATTTTTTTCTAAAAAATGACCCTCTAGGG
>JAQGBS010003641.1:0-11237 GCA_034698545.1 Acrobeloides obliquus
GAACTTTTGAGACTATTTAAAGGGGACAAATAGCCATAATGTTTGAGGTAGTTCTGAAATTACAAATTCAAAAAAAATATTTTTTTGGAAAAATTAAGGGTACCCATTAAAAATTGAAAAAGTTAATTTTTTTGAGTTTGGAAAATTAGGTAAATCCATTTTCTAGAGAAGGAGGTCGTCTCAAACTTTTATTAAAAATTTAAAAAATCATACTTTTGCAACATTTTCTGTTACATCTTCAATATTTCTATAATGATTTTCGTTGCAGATAATAATTTTAACTAATAAAAATAGGACAAAAAATTTAGCCACCATTTTTTGAAAGAACAAATTTAGTGTAAACTCATTAAAAAGAATTCGACTTGATCGACACAAAATCGAAAAATTGTTTGGATTAGTCAGCTCCGGATGGATATTTTTTAAACCTAATGACTCGAAGAGTTGGAACATATGACACTAAAAAATCCATTACTATGATAACAACATTTCTTTTGTTACATGAGTCATCGTGATGGATAGTTTTAAGCTAATTGCCCGAAGAATTAGAGTTTTTACACTGATAAGAAAATTGTTTATTTATATTTGAAAAACTGCACCACAAAGTAGGCTTCAATAAACCGAACCACTCTATAAAATAAAATTATTATTGTAAAGAAATATACAAAAAAATTGATTTTTTTGACAAATTTGAAATTTTTTGTTTTATCAAAATTCTAAAAAATCGATTATGTTCCAATTTTAAAGATTTTTGGAGACCTACCGTTTTTAAAAATTTTCGAAAATGTTTGATTTTTGCTTCAGTACACCGATTCCTTCCCTGAATCAGGGTCAGGCAAGCGTTTTCACATTTTAGGAATGCGCGCAATCGATTCCCCGCCTAGAAAAACCTAAGAATCAACGGTTTTCTCATAAAAATCCTAAAAATTTTGATTTTCGCTTCAATACATCCACCACCTTTCCTGAATCAGGGTCAGGCAAGCGTTTTCACATTTTGGGAATGCGTGCAATCGATTCCTCGCATAAAATTACCGCTAAAAATGATCATTTTAGAAAAAATTTTTTCCATGAAATAGTCCCTTCTTTTCACCTCTCCTTTAAAGGACCAGTCCACTGTTGGGGAGTTGATGCCATGTGAAAGAGCTCAAAATTTGGAGCATTTTTTGCTTTTACGGCACCACTTCAAAATCTAACGGTAAAAAGTTATGATCGAAACAAAATTGTAATTTTGGAATTTAAATGAGTTTGAACATTGAAGCAAAGAGCCGGCACTCAGGCATCAATAAAAATTTTCATTGAAACGATTTAATAAATCACTATAAAATTCAAAATCCTTAAGCATTTCGAAGAAAATAAATACAGCATTTTTTATAACTTGACGAGGCGGATAAAATGATGCCAAAGTTATTGAATTTGAAAAATGCTTTGGGTTATTGAAACGAAAACTCTGATTCAGAATTTTCGTTTCAATAGCCCAAAACATTTTTCAAATTCAATAATTTTGGCATCATTTTATTGGTCTCGTCGAGTTATAAGGGGAGATACAGTACCCCTCCTTGTTCAGCTATGGTGATTCGAATATAACATACCACTACCATTGTGCCAAATGTGCTACTCCTACTAATCCAACTGGCAACCGTAAATGGTGGAGCGCTCAATTACGTTTGGTGTTGCCCTGCACCAGTGCAGGGCGTAGGCAGTCATCGATGTACCTTTAACAAAAATGACAAAATTTTCCGAGTGAACTCGACTTTAAGTAAACTGGATCTCTTACGTTTATTTTATGTGTTCATTCCCACAGGCTTTCATATGTCAACGTCGCCGAACAAGACCAGCATCAAAATCTTGTTTTATGCATGCGATGCTATTGTCTTATTATAATCTCTTGTTGAATTCTCAATAAAGCATTTTTTAATTTAAAAAAATATAAAATGTTTAAATGAAGATTAATTATTATTTTCTTTTAATTGACTGATTTTAACATTTCCAACATTAAATGAGGCTATTTGTATTAGGTTTTCATAAGTACCAGGAGGCCAAGCGCTAACGCGCTTGAAGGAGTGAAGAAGAGGTGAGTGTGAAATTCTCCCCTTCGAGCGATTTACCCACTCACCTCTTCTCCTTCCGAGCTCTTTCCACTCACCACCTCTCCCCTCTCCGAGCGCATTCAAAAAAGAGAACTTTTTGAATCGAATTTTCAAAATTGTTTCTAAATTGTCTGAATTTTAGCATGCAGGGTTTTTCGGCACGGGGAACTCGAATCTGAAGGAATTTTTTGATTTTCACCACTGGAAGGTACCCTAGGAGGGATATATGCCCAAGAAGTTTTCATGATTAAAATCGCTTAAATCAGTATCAGGAAACTTTTTTCATGCCTTGAAAATGCACGCGATCGATTTCTCGCTTAGAAAAACCTCCAGAAAGCCAGTTTTCTGAGCTTTTCGGTGAGGGAACAAATAGCCAAAGCCAAGTTAAAAGATGGTTCAAGAAGTTCAAATCGGGCGACACAAACCTGAAAGATGAAGAAGGAAGAGGTCCGATTTCGACGATGCCGCCCTTTTGGAAACCGTGGAAGAGGATGAAAGTTTAACGACGAGAAATGTTGGCCGAGCAATTTGACGTCGACCATTTCCACCATCGTCAGGCGCCTCAAAAAGCTAGGCAAAATGTGGAAACTGACCGGATGGGTCTCCCACGAACTGTCTGAACTTGAACAGCGACGTCTATCTGGCCCAATTTGATCGCTTGGAGGCCGCCATCAAAACCAAACGCCTTCGCAAAAAGAATCATATCGTCTTCCATCGCGACAATGCCCGCCCCCATGTCGAAGGTCGGGTCATCCAATCCATCAACGACAAAGGGTGGAACTTACTCGAGCATCCGCCCTACTCTCCCACAGAAGCCCCTATAGACTACCACGTCAACCGCTCGCTCAAAAATTGGCAAATGGGCAAAGTCTACAACTATTTGAATGAACCTGTCACTGACGTCAAAGTGTGGATTGCCTCCAAGGGTAGTCACTTCTTTGCCCGCGGAATTGACCGATGTCACACAAATGGGAAGCAGCAATTGAAGTGGATGGTGATCCTCCAGAATGATCATTTGATTATGTTTTTTCATTGCTTTTATTATTTGTTCAAATAAAATATAACAGCAAAAAATCCGCATTAATTATGCACCAACCTAATAATTCCGAGACGTTTAGAGTCTCGAACACCTGTTCTAGACGCGTCTAATCGTCTAAACAATTAGCTAGCAGCCTGAGACGCTCGGAGTTACCCATGGAAATTATTTTCTTCAACTCTTCGAGCGTGTTAGTTCTCGGCTCCTGACACTACATTTGACGCGTACAAATTATAATTGTCTTATTTTAATAATAAATTGTTAGCGAGTTCTTACTTTTTTCAGTGTATAAAAAGGTTAGATCTGGAATTTCAAAATGAACATTTGTAATGAAAATTCACAAAACTTGACTCATCTAAACGCTTTTATCCTATGCGACATTATTAATTATATATTACCAACAATTGTTCCTATACTATTACATATAATGCATATTCCTGCAATCATTCTTATTATTCTGACATTGATGGGGAAAGAAAATGAAGACGCAAAATGGTTCGTTTTTCATACTGCTATATTCAACTTAATAGTTATTATAACCTGGAAACTTTTGTATATATTCCCAGAATTTATTGCTAGCCCATTTGTATTCAGAATATTGATGGGGTTTACAATAAATTTATCACAGATTTCTATATTTCCTCTGGCATTTACAAGATTTTTCTTCTTTTATTTTCAAAGTCAATATGAAAAAATCTTTATGAAGAAAACATTATTTTGGTGGATTTTAGGTAATAAATATTCAATGTTTGACCTTTTTTTAAAAGTTTTTCCTAAAAATTGACATAATTTGGAGCCCTGAAAAGTTCAGCAAAGTGTTTCGGGAGTTTCTGACCAGCTGAACCATATGATTTTTGACCTTTTTTAATTTTTTCTGAAAAATTGGCATAAATTTGAGAGCTGAAAGGACATCAAAGTGTGTCCGTAGAGTTTTTGAATTGAAATTTCGAAAATCGAATTTCAATCTTACTATTGGGTTGTTCGCAGTGGCGTAGCCACGGGGGGGGGGGGGTACCAAGGGTACCGGTACTCCCCTTACGGGCCGAAGGCTCGAAAAAACATAAGGGCTCCCCTTACGGTTTTTTAGAAAAGCTTAATACCTCTTCCCCCACTCCTTAAGGGTTAAAGTGAAAAAATTAACGGTTTTTCAAAAAAATTGAAAAATTTTATACATTGTGATTACGTAATCATTTACCTGACCCCCCCCCCTGTAATCAATCGTAATCATTTGGCTACCCCTCTCCCTACTTGATTACGTAATATCTGGATGACCCCCAGAGGGGATGCGTTAAATTATCGAAAACGGATAAAAAGCACTCATGCGATTTCGACGAGTTGATCACCAATTTCTGAAAAAATTGGTATTTGGGAGAGCAGAAATGGGCATAGGCAAAAAAGTACGAATCGAGTGAAAATAATTTCCGCGACAAAAATTTCTCCATCCCTGACTTGTAAACGCTGACAAAAAACTCAAAAAAGCTGTATTGGAGCCGGAGATAATGCTTCAAAATGTTGGATGTAAACATATAACAAACCCTGTATTGATTATTTTAGGTTATGACTTATTTTTCATAGGCTTATATTATATAGACTATTTGAACAACAATTCCACAATTGTAGTTGTTTTAATTGATTCTTTTGTGCTAATCGGAACTTTTGGCTGTGCCTTATTAATCTTTTTGAAGCTTCGTCGAATTGCAAATTTGACAAAGAATCAATTAAACCGTGAGACTTTAAATGATTTACGACGAGCGGGCTATCTCTGTATATTACAAGCGTCTACTATATCAATCCTTTTATTAACTGTTTTTTATTTTAAACTTTACGAGTTGTATTTGATTTCGGACAAAAATGAAAGTTTGTATACTTTGTATGTACTTACTATAGTCTTGCATTCACCTTTATATCAATTCTTTGTTATTGTAGATACTTGTATAACTTTGGTGACTTTAAGATCTTACAGAAATCAGATTATCCTTATATTTAAATTTTTATTTAGAATTTGTAAAATGTTATTGATTGTAAATAAGCAAAAATCAACGAACGTTGTTATTATAAAGATGAAATAAAAAATTTTAAATGTTTGTTTTTAACACTCCAAGGGCTGAGGGATTTGAAGAGATATTTTGTAGATCTTGGGGAGTAGAATATGATTTTAATAAATTTGGCGCGAAAAAATGTTTATAAGGTGGTCTAGGGCTTTCCGAAGGTGAAAGGGTCGTGATTTTTAGTTGTTTTTACTGTTTTAAGCATATTGACGCAAGGGAAGAGGGAGACCCTTAAGTTTTTTGATCTTCGCTTTTTGATTTACAATTTCTATGTATCACTACTGAGCACTCGAAGATACCAAAATTTCGATTTTTCAAATCCGAAACCTAGAAATCGAAATTTTGGGGTCGAAATTGCGAAATCGAAATCACAATTTCTATGTATCACTACTGAGCACTCGAAGATTTCTAAGAAGTAATCAAGTTATGTTGTTCATCCACATAGTCTGATAGTTTGTTTCATTAAAATAGTGATGAATAATAAATGCTAAAAAAAATTCTATGCTTCGCTGATTTCACGCGGTTCTATGACCAGGTTCTCGAAAATGTAACGCATAACTGACCTTGAGAAAAGACTTCAACCATAAGATCGATGCCGACGTAATCGAGCGTTAGTCTTAGGCTTTTGTTGATTGTCATCGTGTAGCATGGCTTTACCGGAAACGGACATCTGGATAGAATAAATGGAAAGGGGCTTTCTTTGATATAATAGGAGTTATATGTGCATCAGCGATAATAGAAAAAATGAAAGTTCATAAATAGAAACAAAGTTCTTGTGCGTTTAGATTTAAAAAGTCAATCAAAAAATATATAATTGATAAAATTTTTCCGCATGAGCTGAATTCTTTTATTTTATACCTAAAATACCTAACTCGATAATTGTCCAGGTATAAACTTTGTTTATATGACAAATATATAAAAGCCGAAACTCAATGACGCAGTGACAAGAAACAACTTAGCGAGAAATAAGTGGTGTTAAGTGAATCCAAGAATTTGAAACATCAGAACAGACAACTATTTTGAGTACATACGGACCCATAACATATATATATCTTTCACGACAAATCGCGATAAAATAAATCTCTTCAAAAAACCCGGTTTGCGGCACCTAGTCTTGTAGATAAAAATACCATATTATCTCTAATAGAAGGACACGTCGTTATATTTTTTCAATCGCCCCCTTCTATTAGAGACTGTCCTTATACCGTATTATATCTAATAGAAGCACAGTCTCTAATAGAAGGACTATACCTAATAGAAGAATGTGCAGCGGGCGATTGAAAAAATATAACGACATGTCCTTCTATTAGAGATAATACGGTAAGCTTGTTTTGAATATTGGTGTTAAATTGTAATTCGATTTTGTTTGTGTAGTCTTAATTTAAGTAAAATTATTTCTGAAAATTTTATTCTTTTTGCTGCTTATGATTCACATGAGTCATTTTTCTTCTATTCTTCTTTGCTTCTTATAACTCACATCAGCCATTGTTCTACCCTCTCCGAAAAATTCTATCGTATTTTGCAGCTTTTCCTCAAAAGGGGAACAAGGCCTCTGTTTCAAACTTCATCTCCGCCTCAAACTATGCTTTTATACAGTGACTGAACCTCCCGGTTGTTAACGATGTTTTGCTTTGCATGATCTGGGAAAAAACCGGCTAACCCTATAAAAGGCTGCCGATTTGGCCTAGAATTTAATGCTTTTTCAATAAAATTATTCGAAACTGCAACACGCAACAATATCAGTATAAATATTTATCTTTTTTTCGTAAAAATATCAAGTTCCCGGCTTTTTCTTATTATATCTTTGATACCACCATTTTGTCTCTCTATAAGCTGTTCCATTTTCTGCAACGGATATGGAAATCCATTCTTCCAAGAATAAATTAAAATCAAACCATTCTTTTTCGATTTTATTATTATCGCTCATTTTGCTATTATAAAAAATGGTTGAATTTTTTGGCATTAAATAAGCCATCCACCAGCCAAATGACGAAGCAGTTGCTGTTAATAACGCTGAATTACAATAGTGCATGGCGAGGCAAATATCACCAGGTCCTGATAGAGTTGTGGAGATGTATTTATTATAAATGCTCTAAAAAGATTATAAATTTGTAAAACTGGAAATATGATAAAAGTAGCTGCTCATGGGCCGGCGTCAGGAAGATATAGTGATTTTTATGTCAAAAATAGCGTTTCTATTGAAATAAAGAAGGTCCAAAAACAACTTTATTCGTTCATTGAAATTTTGACATTCTTCCATTTCTTCCCTTGTGAGGGCTAGAATCTAAGGTGCTATTGGACCACCTATAGATGGTCTAATTTCGGCCTCTAAAAGGCGACCAAATTGTGATTTACTTACTAAACCGGTTAAATCTATTTCATTTGCAAATTGTTCGTCGTCTCCAATAAATAAGACCGATATATTTCCATTAATGTTGTTCTTAAAATCGAATAAATTATTTGAATTAATAGTAAAAGTTATACTTTTAGGAAATTTAATGAAAAATTTAAGGCTGGTATAACAAATTCTTTGGTTGTTTCTTGGTAAGCAATGGTAATAAAGTCTGTCCTTCGAACATGCACACATAATAAATGTGATTTATCGTTACTAAATTTAAAAAACGATGGGAAAAATACTCCCTGATAGATAGAATGACTGACTAACTAAACTAGACTAATTAACTAACTAACCGACCGACCGTCTAAACCTAAGCCTATTTCTAAGCCTAGACCGACTTAAATGGTATTCCTTACTTTAATATTTCTTTAGCTACACTATTAACTTGTTTCATAAGACTTTCTGCACACGTAAAAAGTACTCTAATTTCTTCGCTATATTTAGGATGGAAGTAATGATAAACCTGTAAATAATTACCACCAATTCGTAAATAAGGATATGAAATATTACTTAATCTAAATTTTATTTTAAATCTTTTTCTCAAATATTGAGTCGTTTGGAAAATAGGGGGAGAAAGGTAGAAGGGAGAAAAGAAAGATACAAATGAGAATGTGAAAGGAGAAGTGAGAAAGGTGAATGAAGAAGAGAAAGGGAAAAAGGATAAGGGAGAAAGGAGTAGGGAAAAAGAGATATAAGATGGGCGAACCGGCTCAAATAGCGCCGGAGACACTATTTTAGTACCAAATGCGCGTCGGTTTAGGAACTATTTATTAGAGGATGCCGTTCTATAATAAGAAATACGATACCTCTTTATGGAGCCATCAAATTTAGATTCTTTTTTTGCAAATTTATCGTAAATTATTTGCTCTTTGCTTGGAAACTAAAAATATTTTAACTCTCCGTTGGTCATGCGTAACAAAGGTAGCGAATTGACTAGAATTTCAAGCTGATTACGAATACGCAAAAAAAGTGCTCTAAGGGGTGTCTACGGCCCTATCCTTAAAAGAGTATATTTCGATTTAAATCGTTTTAGAATTTTCATATAGCTCATCGTAGAAATTGAATTAAGACTTCGTTGATCACTATTAAGAAAGATGGTGATCTGCCCTACAACTTTTATATAGACACCTGTAGCAAGTTTTCGCTTCAATAAAAAGTTAATCGCAAATTTTTGTGACATACCATGATTTTGTGACCTGGTATATAACAAAGATCGGCCATTTTGACCCAGTTACGAGGGCTTTTGGCCAAAGTGATCTTCTCAAAAATGCAGCCCAGATTCCGAGAAAATTAAAATAGGTTTTGCGATCTTGCTACGCTAAACATATCGAAAAATCACCATTTTTCTAGAATAAATTAGCTTTACTCACAAAACTTCTGAATAACATACCAAATCCGATATACCAAAAATTTTCTCGGAATCTGGGCTGCATTTTTGAGAAGGTCACTTCGGCTGAAAAGTCTCGTAACCGGGTCAAAATGGCCAATCTTTGTCATATACCAAGTCACAAAATCAGGGTATGTCACAAAAATTTGCGATTAACTTTTTATTGAACCGAAAAATTGATGTCTATATAAAAGTGTAGAACAGATCACCATCTTTCTTATGAGTGGTAACTCTCAATTCAATTGAGCTATGACGAAAATACTAACACAATTTAAATCAAAATGTACCCTTTTAAGATAGGGATGTAGATACCCCTCAGAGCACTTTTTTCAAAATTTTTTGCATATTCATAATAAGCATGAAATTCTGGTCAATTCGCTACCTCTGTTACGTAAGACCCACGGAGTGTGAAATGGTTTATGATAAATCCAATTTAACCTTGATGTGAATTTTTTCATGGATTAAAGGAAAGCTTTCAGCAAAAGTAATAATATGATTTCGAATTTTTCCCCAACGCCCATCAAAATAAACTTCACGACAAATTTCTCTTCCTAGTCCATAAAGTGAAGCAAAACGGAATAGCTGAATTTTTTTTAGAATTTTATATTGGGTTGTTCGATAAATAACAAACTTTTGCAGATTCAACCGAATCTTTATTTAAAAAAGAGGGATTTTCTTAGCGAGAAATTGATTGTGCGCGTTGCCGAAACGTACAAATGCTTTATTGATCCAGATTCATGGAGCGCAATTGTGTATTGAAGTGAAAATCTCATAAATCAGAGTCAGTGTAACGTTTTCACTAAAGACGATCATTTGCCTATGTGCGATTTTTGACCAAAATCATGGTAGTATAATTTTTATTACGACACGCATAAAATTATCTCCATTGGACTATTTTCAGATAAAAAATACGGTACTTTCTTCTAGATGCAATTTTGAAAAGCTCATTAATTATCGAACAACCTAGTATTTTTTGATTATTAAAGAAATTACCATATTTCCTAGTCGGCCAACAATACTCTCGCGTGGTATAGTTGCAGTTATATATTTCTTCGTTGATTTTACATCTACTTCGTTTGTACATATATTCTGATTATCTAAAGTAAATATGCTAGGGTTGTCTAAATTTTCGGGAATTGGTGTATTAAAGCAAAAATTTTCGCATTTTTTAAATGTTTGATTTTCGCTTCAATACACCCACCATCTTCCCTGAATCAGGGTCAAAGAAGAGCTTTCACAGTTCGAGAGTGCGCGCAATCGATTTCTCGCATAAAATAAATTACCCCTAGAACCGCCATTTAAAAAAATTTTTTTGGTCGAGATCTGACCTTAAAGTGGTCCCCTCTCTCTTTAAAGGGCTAATACAAACAAACTTACTAACTTTTTTCTGAATCATTTTTTAACGAGTTCGTTTTAAAATAGTCTTTTAGCCCATTATTTTCTTTACATTGTTTATAATCAATATTTTTATAATATGTAAAATATAGCCAATTGGATGAAATTATAAAATTAAAAATGACATAAAGAGAAAGTATTATATATAAATATATTCTTCTGCCCATTTTCATACTTATCACTTCGTTTTAAGGAATTTTTAACATACTAACATTTTATTGATCCACCAATTTTCAAATTTCATGGATGCTTCTATTTTATGTTGAATTTTCACAATTGTATCCTTGGATACAAAAAGTGCTTCATGAATTGTTAGTAACAAACGTGTTTATCTTTCTATTTTGTGTTGTCTCAGCCGGATTAAAAGCAATTGATCTAGTTCCTTTTTATTTGATCCCGTGTGCGCATTTTTGGGAAATATCAATTCTTTGACACTGATCTTTTGACAATCATTAAATAAACGGTTAAATCTTGAAATTCAGGAAATTTATTTATTGAAATGAGGTGGCCCAAAAAATGGAACTTGTGATTTTTTGTTGAGTCCTGAAAATGTATTGTTCTAACAATGACCCTCTAGGGGTAATTTTTATATATGATATATTCGGAAAGATCATAAAAAATGGAGCATTTTTTGTTTTTACGGCATATTCTGAATCTTTGTAGTTTTCGAGATAATTACGTTTGAAATTTTGAATTTGTTACAAGCTCTTCGTAGTAATACACAAAATTTTTTGCGAAAAAATCGATTTTTGCATCAAATTGAATAATTTTTGAGTCATTTTGTTCGTCTAATTTAGCTATGAAAAATTGCTAATATTCATTTTATGAAAATTTAAAAAATCGATGCAAAAATCGATTTTTCCGCAAAAAATTCAAAAAAGTTTGTGTA
>JAQGBS010003642.1:0-11237 GCA_034698545.1 Acrobeloides obliquus
TTTCAAACGCAATTATCTCGAAAACTACAACGATTCAGAACATGCCGTAATAACAAAAAATGCTCCATTTTCATGATTTTTCCGAATAAATCATTTCTTCATATGATTGTAACTGACTCAACTGGTCTTTTAAGAAAATAATTTTTAGGTTCAAAATTCATGACAAAATGGTAAAGTGGAACTTTTTTTGGCGCTACCTTGTAAATCTTAAAAATTCGAAGCCTTACTTGCTTAATAATAACCATATTGAAAACTGAATATATTAAATAATATATAGAAATTTATTCCACAAAACAAAATATACAAGATGTGTCCATGAAATGTGCAATGTGAAATGCGGCAAGCGATAAGAATAAATAGATGCTATGAATGCTTGACATTTAATTTTAGGTGCGTTGAACATTTTCATTTATCAAGACAAAAAGACATTTATTAAGAAAAATTATACTGGGTTGTTCAAAGTTCTCAAAATTTTTACATGAATTTTGGATCCGAAATTTTTTCTACAAATGACTCCTATAGGGGCAATTTTATGCGTGGAATCAATTGAGCGAATTCCCGAAACGTGAACACGCTTCTTTGATCCAGATTCAGACAAATTTTCACTATTTTTGGTCTCAAATAGAAGTTTGACATCCAAAATAAGTTTTCCTGGAAAGTGATGTTCTGCAAAGTTTTTGGGTTATATCACTGTGAAAATGTCGAAACGTGCAGGCATTGATCAAAAGTTTAAAAAAGTTTGCTAATCGATTCACTTTGCCGAGCGCTTCAAAAGAGTACCATATTATGGGGTTGGAGATTTTGAGCTATGGCTGAGTGGCTAACGTGCTGGCCTCACTCATAGGGTGCGGGTTCGCTCCCGTTCCCAAAATTCATTTTTTATTTTGTTGGCAAATTTTATGAAAATTTTTTGCATATCCATATTTTTATGCAGATAACACGATGGCGCTATTATTTTTCCATGAAAACTTTTGGAAAAATTGGAAAATCGAAAAAACTCAAAAAATCTTAAACTTTTTTTTTAAAATTTTGACTCTTGCCTGCACCTTTTCGGCATTTTCCCGCGCTCCACTAGACAATGCTTCTGCAACTGGCACCCCCCTCAAAATGTTCAAATTTATATTTCTTTTTCTTGTTTATAATTTTATTTTTTATTATTAAATTTCTCTTCAATATCATGATCTTTATAATAAACCTTTTCTTTCTTGGCAATAAGGTCTTCGCTGAAAACTCTCTGCTTGTATATCATGACATAGCAGCTAACTCCAATATAGACGAGTACAATTACCGAAAAGACAACATGAATAGCTATTGCGATGAGAATCAATGTGATAGTCCGTTGCACTTCTTTTTTACTTAAGGCATCATTTTTTATGTCTTCTATTATTATGTCTAATTGCTTGCCAATATCTGGAAAATTTCTTTTTTTATTTAAAAAGTTTTGGATATGAAAAGCAAATAGACCTACCTTCTGTAATTCGTGAAAATGTTTCATTTTTAATGTTTTTTAATTCGTCTATGGAGGATTTGATGTCAATTTTTATGCCTAAAATCATAAATATTCAACGATCTTGAACTTCACCGACCGTTCGACTAGGCCGAAAGAATCGAACAAGTTCGATAGAGCGGACCTACCGACCGGTTCGACCGACATGGCGGCTTTTGTGCTAAAATTGGAAGAAATTATAAATTTTAAAACGAGTCATGCCATTTGACTCAGCTCGTCGAGACGATTAGGATGACTACCATAATATGGGGTTTTCCATCTATCCCGAGTACATGGCCGAATGTTAAAGTGACAGATTTGAAGTTTATAAGCTAGGTTTTGAGTCCCGCTTTGAATTCAAAGTTGTCCAAATTCCATGAAAATTTTTGTATATCTCTATCTTGACCTCTAAGACCCTTTGCAATCATTTTTGGATCAGTAAATACTTGTTGTGATTGCATAGTAAGGTTATATTTTATAAAACTTAACATCACTATTACTAACATCTTCAGAAAATATTTACTGACCAAAAAATGATTACAAAGTGTTTTAGAGGACAAAATAGAGATGTGCAAAAATTTTCATGAAATTTGAACAACTTGAAATTCGAACCCTAGCTATCACTTTAGCCACTCAGCCATGGGATCGGATGGAAAATCCATGTTATGGTATTCGTTCTACTCGTCTCGGCGAGCTGAGTCGAATGGCATGACCCGTTTTTAAATTTTCAAATTTTAGCAACAAAAAATCGCTGTACCGACCGATCTATCAAAAACTTGACTATTACTTGTGAAAAAATGGCGGATGTCGTCAATTATATCAGCTTGAATATTTCGAATACAAATTGTTAAAAAGAAAAATAAAAAGAAAGAAGAATTTTTGCGCATAATTCAAAAACTTGAGGAAAATGCTACAATAGTTCGACGAAATAGTCAAAACAAACTCAAGATTTTTAATACAATTGGGTTGAGCGAACTTGATCTATTCCTATGATTTAAATGAATAACTTCGCCCAAGTGTCTTATACAAGATTGTTTGTTGCGCATAAAAAAGTTTTTTTCTACACATTCAAAAATAGTCATGTAAACGAAAAATTAACGAGTACCTGTGCACTTCAGAAAAGTGCACAACAAATCACAAAACACAGGCAAGAACTGGGTTTTATTGTAAAAAAATATAACTATTATAAAATACATGATAAATCATTGTTCAAAATCCAAATTCAAATCATAGGTGGGCACAGGTTGGGGGGGGGGGAGTTATTTTAGAAGAAATACGGTATATGCAAATATACCTTCATGATTTGTAAAACTTTTTCAAATAAAAACTAATCCTTTTAATTCGTTCTTTAGATTTATAATATCGCATACATGACAAAAGGGGGGGGGGAGTCTTCCCCCTCCTAACCAATGCGGAAAAAGGCCAAAAATAGGACCAATCCGCATAGGCTTAGCTTTAGGCTTAGCATTAGTCTAACCATAGGCTTAAGCTTAGCCTTGGGCTTAGGCTTAACCATAGGCTTAGCCTTAGCTTTAGGCTTAGCCTTGGCCTTAGATTTAGCCTTGGGCTAGACTTAGCCATAATCTTAGCCTTAAGCTTATCCTTTATCTACTCAATTAAATATATATTGTCTACTTAAATAAATAAAATATCTACTCGGTTAAATAGGTTCCATTTTCAAATTTATACCCCCTTATCTTGTTTATAATCTTATTTTTTATAATTAAATTTTTCTGCAATATCTTGATCCTTGTAATAAACTTTTTCTTTCTTATCAATAAGGAAACTATAAAACGATTATCTTATTTATACATGAAGATAAAATCATACCGGCAGGTTTTTCACACGCAAAAAAATGTTCATCAAAGCAACTCGTAACTGTCCATCCTACATCTTTCTCGTCCATAACACATCTATTGTAAGGGTCTGAATTGATAATCGGTTGCCCTGAAGCCCAATTAGCATATTTAGTATCATTAAGCTAAAAAACATGCGAAAGTAAAAATTCCAAGTGTTTTGCTTCTCCACAATCAGCTTGGGGTTCAACTGAATCCTGCTCTTGAATCATCTCGCCTTTTATGCTATCTTTCATACATTACCAACGAGGATGGGGGACTGCCCCCTCATGTAGCTAGTATTGAGCCAAAAGTTAAAGATTCATATAGCCTTGGAGTGGCAAAGCTGAGTTGAGCCTTTGATTCCAAGTCTCAAGGCTATATAGTCGAGTCTCGGGGTATAACCCAAAACATAAAAAATGGGTTCCGACCTTTTTTGGTCGACACCATATAGCCTCGAGGTAGCTTGTACCCTCCTTGTTCATGTATGCTACCCTTCCGCTCTGATCTCCGATCGGAATTCGATTTTTTCCCATTTTTCTCGTCCCACATATCCCCGAATCTAAAATAATTGCTCATTAGCTTCTATATCTTCTCAAAACATCCGACTTTTTCCATGTTGGCCTTTTCCATGCCGACAGGACATTTGCTTTTTCTTGCACTGTACAAGGCAAGTCCGCTCAAACGACTAAGTGGCATGACATCAAGTTCATCGAGCACTTGATGTCATGCTCTTTATTATTTTTTCCATTTTTCGCTCTATCTTAGACGAAAACATTTTTCAACAGTACCGAAAGAGTTTGTCCAGTTGGTTGATCCCATAGCCAAGTATCATTCTTTACAATGTCATTCAAACCAATAAAGAATGCGACAGTATCGGCATTACCTATATTTATATTCGTTTAAAAATTAGGGAAAAATACTATAAAGGAAATCTTCGTCCTTGTTGTCAAATATTGTTACTAATACTCCACCGAGACTGTGACAGTATCTTGACGCAGCAGTCCATTCCTTCTGTGTTGACTCTAAATTTAAATGATTTTTGTAACATGCGTAATTATATATACCAAAAGAGAGGCATCGATTTTCGACAAGAGTCCAAGAACCATTTCCACATGAGTATGAAGGTGTAGAAGAAGTGGTTACTATTGAAGTAGAAGAAGAAACAGTGGATCCTACAGCTGTTAAAGGAATTACTGTTTGTTGAACTATGGTACTTGTAGTTATGGCAACCGGTAAAGTTTTATGCAAAAGGAATTTTTGAAAAAATCGAAAAAAATTTCCGGACACTTCGCGGTATCCCCTTGTGAGTAAAAAACTTTGTGAAAAGTTAAGAAAAATTTTAAGGAGATCTCCCCTCACAAAAATTTTCAAAATCTATACTCCATTATTCATGTGTGCCATAAATAGTATTGCTTACTTTTGCCGTTACAAACAGCCGAAGATATATCTTGAGTAAAAATGGGATCCCCCAAATCATAAACTCCATTAGTAGCAAATTGAGCCAAATTGGATGCTAAAAAAAATTTAAATTTTACTTTAAAAATATGATTAAAAACCCTTACCAGTTTGTGGTTCCACTTTCACCACAACCAAGCCATATCCTTTTGGATCAAAAAATTGTGTTCGTAAACTAATCGCTTTTTGAACATCATTTGTATCGCTAAAATTTTGTAAAATATACAGGACTAGTCAGGTGTCTCATGTAACGTTTCATGTCACCGAAAATGTTTTACGTCACAGAAACGTTTCATGTCACAGGACGAACAGACATAGACCGGCACTTTTAACTAATTTGACTCCTTATGATTTTTTCGGAAGATTTTACTATTTTTTCAGCACGTTCGGCAGTCAGACAAATCATTCTGCCAGGCTGTCATAAAATTTGCATAATCAGTTTTCGAGATTTCAATTTCACTAAAACCAGGGGTCCCATATTTTTTTTTGGTACCTTGTATGTTTTTTAACGCTGCTCCTGGACTGTGTACCGATGGTTTTTATTATAAAATCTTACGTAGTGGCTGTAAAAATTACAAAAACGTAATTTGCCGGATCCACTGATTGTGATTGGAGTATTTGATTATTTAGAGAAGTTATATAACTAAAATAATAATAATTTTTTAAAGTTAACAAAAAATATACTCGCTGAGGCTATTTGGCTGGAAGCATGTATACAGAAATCTTTTAACGCTTGAAACAGCATTGTTTAAAGAATTTGTATCATTTTGAAGATTCCAATTTCCGCCTTGAGTGCATCCGATCGGTTTCGGAAGTGCGGCTCGAACAGAATTTGGCGAGATTGTCCAGGATTGATAAGCGCTTTGTACTTTGCTAATTTGCTAAACAATGTTTTTTGTGGTCAAAAAAGATCGGGAAAACAAAAAAAAAGAATTGGAAATGCTCAACTTTTAGAGTATCAACAAAAAATGGCAACTTTTTAAGGAGCGGAGTGATCCTTTAAACTAATGAGATTTTTTCCAAAAAGAATTCTTACGTCATAGACAATAGATTCACCTTCACTGTTTACATATGTTGAGGCTTCGAGACTAAAGATGACGTTGACTCGACATGGATCTAAATTCAAAAAGTTTTTTACGGTAGTTTTTTGCTAAAATTGGAGGAAATTAAAATTTTGGAGCTAGTCCGGCTGGGAGGGGGGACCAAGTGACGTTCAAAAAATTTTTTTTGAATTTTTGCAAAAATGACTTTTCTAGGGGTAATTTTATGCGAGAAATCGATTGCGTGCATTCCCGAAGCGTGAAAATGTTTCATTGACCCTGATTCAGGGAATGGGGAGTGGGTGTATTGAAGCGAAAATCAAACATTTTCGGATTTTTATGAGAAAACCGTCGATTCTTAGGTTTTTTTAGGCGGGGAATCGATTGCGCACATTCCCAAACCTTAAAAACGCTTCCTTGATCCTGATTCAGGGAAGAAATTGGTGTATTGATTTTTGATTTTCGCTTCAATACACCCACTCCCCATTCCCTGAATCAGGGTCAATGAAGCATTTTCACGCTTCGGGAATGCGCGCAATCGATTTCTCGCATAAAATTACCCCTAGAAAAGTCATTTTTGCAAAAATTTAAAAAAAATTTTTTGAACGTCACTTGGTCCCCCCCCCCCCCAGCCGGACTAGCTCCAAAATTTTAAAACGATGTCATTCAACTCAGATCGCCGAGACGAGTAGAATGAATACCATAACATGGGGGTTTCTTTCCCGAACTCGTGGCCGAGTGGCTAAAGTAACAGACTTGTAGTTTATAGGCTCGGGTCCGAATCCCAGTTTGAATTTGAGGTAGTCCAAAGTCCATGAAAATTTTTGCATCTCTCTATCTTGTCTTCTATGACACTTTGCAATCATTTTTTGGTCAGTAAAAAATTGCTGTGGTTGTATGGTAAGGTTAGGTTTTATAAAATTTAAAATCATTATTACTAATAGCGCCAGAAAATATTTACTGACCCAAAAATAATTGCAAAGTGTAATAGAGACCAAGATATAAAAAACCATGGAATGTGGACAACTTTAAATTCGAAGAGGGTTTCGAACCCTAGCCTATAAACTGCAAATCTGTCACTTTAGCCACTCGGCCATGGACTCGAAATGGAAAATCCCGTGTTATGTTATTCGTTCTACTCGTCTCGGCTAACTGAATCGAATGGCATGACTCGTTTTTAAACATTTCGACCACTTTCAGCAAAAAAAACCGCTATATTTCCATGCAGAGCCGTATGCACTATTGACGATAAAGCCAGCGCTAACGCTATTAGATCTAGCTAACGCTAATAGCTGTAGATAGTATGCACAACTACCGCTATTAGCGTTAGCTACAGCTAAAAGCTGCAACGCTAGTAGATGTAGCTAACGCTAATAGTTGCAGCTTGTATGTACAACTATAGCTATTAGCTTTAACTACAACTAATAGCGTTAGCACTAGCTTTAGCGTTAATTGTGCACACGGCCAAGAGTGCATAAACCCCTACTTTGAGCCTGTACAAGTACAGCAATCCAAACACAAGTTAGAAGGCGAATAGACATCTCAAGAAGTCCAAAAACACTCAATATTTACATGCAGTTTTATATCATTTAACAATTTTGACATTAAAGCTTTTTTACTTAGATATTTTGATAAGCCTTAAGATTACTTATTTACACCAACGATTTAGTGCTTATGTACCAAAATTATCGTCTTTTGAAATTTAAGCTGCTTTCAAATGAAAGTTTTTTAAATCCAAATGAGAAAAGCGAAGTAGACATTTTCATCAGTTTTAAAAATTTATTTAAAATTTTAATAAATTATATACAAAAAATAAAATTTTCACAAGTTATTATAATCTATAATCACGGCATGACAAAGTGTGACTTAAAATGGGAAAATGCACGGATCCACTTCAAATCGATTTAGAATGATTATTTAATCATTATTAACTACAAATTTAATGTTGCTGAAGTTATGCCATGCCATTTTATCGCATTTTTTAACGTCAAAAGACATCCTCATATAGAAAAGTGGATAACTCGGCATACTTTCTTTGAAATTTAATATCTCTTCTCAAATATCTGGACATAGTGAATAATAAGACCAAATTAAAAATTTTTGGATTCGGTTTTATTTTCATAGAGAAAAATCTGTTTGAAAAAAGTGATTATTTTTCAATCTTCCAAAGGCTTGGGTTCGATCCCGTGCCCAAAATTTATTTTTATTTTATTGGTAAAATTTATGAAAATTTTTGCATATCCACATTTTTATGCGGGGAACATGATGGCGCTATTATTTTTCTATGAAAACTTTTGGAAAAATTGAATCGATAAATCTCAAAAAATATAAAACTTAAAAATTTTTTTGGCCCCTTGCCTGCACTTTTTTGTCATTTTCCCGCGCCGCTCAATAGAAATGCTTTGGCAAAAGGCATCCCCCTCAAAATTTTCAAATTTATATTCTCTTGTCTTGTTTACAATTTTATTTTTTATAATTAAATTTCTCAGCAATATCTTGATCTTTATAATAAACTTTTTCTTTCTTGGAAATAACGTCTTCGCTGAAAACTCTCTGTTTGTATATCATGACATAACAGCTAACCCCAATATAGGCGAGCATAATTATCGAAAAGACGACATGGATAACTATTGCAATGAGAATTAATGTGATGGCCTGTTGCATTTCTTGTTTACTTAGGGCATCATTTTTTATGTCTTCTATTATTATGTCTAATTGCTTGCCAATATCTGAAAAAATTTTTCATTTAAAGGGGGGGGGGGTAAAATTGCGGTACGTTGGTATCGAAAAAAAATTTTTTTGACAAAAAATGACTCTACTATCCCTAATTTTATGCGAAAAATCGATTGCTCGCATTCCCAAAGCTTGAAAATGCTTTCTTGATTCTGATTCAGAGAAATAAAAGTGTGTATTGAAGCGAAAATATAACAATTTTAGATTTCATATCTTTGGGAATGCGCGCAATCAATTTTTTTAGATTTCATATTTTCGCTTCAATACACACCATTATTCCTCTGATTCAGGGTCAGGAAAGCATTTTCAAGCTTCGGGAATGCGCGCAATCGATTTTTCTCATAAAATTAGAGGTAGTAAGATCATTTTTTGCAAAAATTCAAAAAAATTTTTTCCACTAACGTACCGCAATTTTATCCCCCTTTAAAAGTTTTATATATAAAATGCAAATAGACCTACCTTCTTTAATTCGTGAAATTGTTTCATTTTTAATGTTTTTTAATTCGTCTATGGAGAATTTGATGTCAATTTTTATGCCTAAAATCATAAACATTAAATATCTTGAACTTCACCGACCGTTTGACTAGGCCGAACGGACCGAACAGGTCCGAAAGAGCGAACCGACCGGATCGACTGACATGGCGGTTTTTGTGCTAAAATTGGAGGAAATTATAAATCTTAAAAACGAGTCATGCCATTTGACTCAGCTCGTCGAGACAATTAGAATGAATACTATGATATGGGTTTTCCATCCATTATAAGTCTATAGCCAAATGGATAAAGTGACAGATTTGAAGTTTATAAGCTAGGTTTCGATCCCGCTTTGAATTCAAAGTTGTCCAAATTCCATGAAAATTTTTGTATATCTTCAACTTGACCTCTAAGACTCTTTGCAATCATTTTTGGCTCAGTAAATACTTGTTGTGGTTGCATAATAAGGTTATATTTTATAAAACTTAACATCACTATTACTAATAGCTTTAGAAAATATTTACTGACCAAAAAATGATTACAAAGTGTTTTAGAGGACAAAATAGAGATGTGCGAAAATTTTCATGAATTTGAACAACTTGAAATTCGAACCCTAGCTTATAAACTGCAAATCTGTCACTTTTGCCACTCAGCCATGGGATCGGGATGGAAAACCCCATGTTATGGTATTCGTTCTAATCGTCTCGACGAGCTGGTTCGAATGGCATGACTCGTTTTTAAATTTTTGAATTTCTTCCAATTTTAGCAAGAAAAAAATTACTGTACCGACCGATCTATCAAAAATTTGGCTATAGTACTCCCTCGATATAGTGACACCCCCAGGGGGGGGGGGGTGTCACTATATCAAGGGAATTCAATTTTGCTAGAAAATGTTTCTCCAAACTACAATTAAGTTTTTTCATACAATAATTTCTCAAAAAGACTATTCGGATTCTGAATCCGGATTTAGAATCTGTATTCAGAATCCAAATTCAGAATCTTGTCCGGAAATGCCCTACATAGTCTTTTTGAGAATCTGAAATTTGAGAATGTGGCAGGTAACCGTCGTATTGGCGGGAAAAAGAGTGTGTCACTATATCGAGGGAGCACTGTACAGGGTGTTTCAGGTGAAATGTACCTATTTTATTTTGACATAACTTTTTTCTGGGAAATGATTTTGAATTTTCAACTTTTTGGAAAATAACGAGCTAATTTGTCCATTTTATGCATATTTTTTGTTTTTGAAAATCTTGACTTTGGGCATATAAACGAAAATTTGCTATTTTTTCCTGAAGGAATTTCTAAAAAATTCTTGCGCCAATTGATTCAGCGATCCCAAAAACGGTAGTGTACCAATTTTCGTGAAAAACTTATTCTTGGATTTCAAGTAAAAAAACTTTATTGAAGGGCTGGAGTTCGAACCAGCGACGTTACACGGCATGTTGAACATATAGAAAAAATAAGTTGACAGAGAAATCGAAAAAAACGAATTGTAGATTAGTAGATTATGATCCCAGGAACAACTCTTTCCAGTACTGTTCGGGCTAACGCAATTGGCGAAGTTCTTGGCGCTTGCTTATCTTCAAGTTTATGCCTTACAGTTTTCTTTTTTGCCTTGTTTTTTCTTTTCTTGACATTAGGCTTATCACGAAGAATCATTCTTTTTTCCCATCTTGTTAGCTTGGTTTTTAAGCTGTTTTGTTCGCTTTTTAAATTGAGTCATTTGCAGGTTTTATACAAACCAAATTATGATTCTTGATTGTATTAATATACAAAAATGGAAATAAATGGTAAAAATGCGATTTTTTTAAATGCTAAGTTTTTACATGAAAAAATTGCTTTAAAAATGTGCGTAATCGATTCCTTGCTATCGAAAACGTGGGTATTCGAGAAAAAATGTCCTGATTAATACAAAAAATAACATTTTTTCTTTGAAAATTAATGTTTTTTTTTTGATTTTCGCTTTAAAACACCGATCCTTTCCCTGAATCAGGGTCAAGGAAGCGTTTTCACAACTCGACAATACACGCAATCGATTTCCCGCCTAGAAAAACCTCGACGGTTTTCTCATAAAAATTCGAAAATGTTTGATTTTCGTTTCAATACATCCACCACCTTCCCTGAATCAGGATCAAAAACGCGTTTTCAGGGTTCGGGAATGCGCTCAATCGATTCCTCGCTATCGAAAACGGGGGTATTCGCGAAAAAACGTCC
>JAQGBS010003643.1:0-11236 GCA_034698545.1 Acrobeloides obliquus
GAATTTTTCGATGCGCGCAATCGATTTCTCGCATAAAATTACCCCTAAAGGGTCACTTGTTAAAAAAATTTTTCTACCCGGCCATATTTGACACCCCCTTTAAGCCTAAGCCTCGGTAGAGATTTTATGTCACCAACTGGCAATGTCATCAACTAGCATCTGTCCTCCAAGTTAGGATCGAGTTTGGCCCGTGCCTAAAAAATACACATTCAATCCATAAAATTAATAGCTCATTCGGAAGCCTGGGAATTGTAGATTTAAACAAACTTTAGTTGACTTAATTCCGATTTAAAATTGTAAAGTTATAGCCTCAAACTCGAAAGAAACTCGATCGGGTTTTTCCGAGTTTGATCATCGAGTTTATTCATCAAGTTTCAATCGAGTTTGAGGCTATAATGTTACAATTTTAAATCGGAATTAAGTCAACTAAAGTTCATTTAAATCTACAACTCCCAGACTTCCAAATGAGCTATTAACTTTATGAATTGAATGTGTATTTTTTTAGATACGTAGCCAAACTCGATAAAACTCAATCCAAACTCAGAACACCTCTGGTAGATACGTTGTCTTTGTATAGATTCCAATCATCACATAAGCAAGATTTGAAGTATCATGTAGAGCATAAGCTGCATTCAATCATGTCCGGAAATGCAACGATCCTTGTCAAATGTGAAAGAGGTTAGCGAGTAACGCCTAGGCTTACAGTAAACATTCAGAATAGTGCATCTTCGATTTTGACGAAAGATACATGAAAATGATCCTTATGATTTATAGATTAACGTCCCATGAAAATTTTTTCCCACCTGAAAGTCCTGAGCTGTAAAAATAGCATTTTATGCGACAATTTTTATTCACTTTGTACTTAGTAAATTTATGACATCGTTAATTACATTTAATCTTGGCTCATTGGCTAATCTACCACTTTTACATTTTTACATCCCGGGTTCAATCCCCGTCGGGTCAAAAACGTTTTTGCATAATTTTATTATTACTTTTGCATTATTTTTTCTTCTTATTTTATGAATAGTTTAATTAAACAAATTACAATTTCATTTTCTAGCTATGTTCATGTTATCAATCTTTTTCATAAATGAAAATCATTATGCATTTGGCTAATTTCCAAAATCTTCAATGTTTTCCTTTAAATACTTTTAAGCTTTCCCCTATTGAGTTTAGATCTTACTCATCGTTTTATGGGCCTTATATTTTAAAAATCATTATTTGACAATCTTTTATATTAAAAACATGAAAAAAACTTTATTTAGAAATGTTTAATTCTAAAAACGTTGCCAAGATGCAGTCTGAAAAATATGTGAACTTATTCAATACATCTTTTTACCTTGATTTTTCCTTTATTTTAAAAGCGAAAATTATTAGGTACCATTTTATTTTTAGCAATAGATATACATAAGGAATGTCAAAATTTATGATTTCTTGGCAGGATGATAGTTGACATTGTTGACTCTTGACACTAAAAATTTGTGGCAAGAGTCAACTATTATCCTACCTTTTCTTATTGTGGTGGATAAACCCAAACTTTATGATCAATAAAGCTAGCCGTGTTCTGCTGCCCACCCAGTAATTCCAGTAAAACAACTGTGTTTGTCTGTTGTAAGAATGGTTTAGGAACATACAAAGTCATCTAGAATGTCTATTTGTTACAGTCTCGTTCAAAAATTCCTACTTGAGGACCAACTAGTGGCCAATACCGTCCAAGATTGTATCCATTAAGGAAAAGTTGTCCTTTCCCCCAACCTCTAGAGTCAAAAAATGTATCTGCTAAAGTATTTGCTGTAAAAGTTCCAACATAAAATCCTGGTTGAGACGCAGCTTTTTCAGGAACGAATTCTTCGACTAGTTCTTCTTCCAAGAAAGTTGTAGTAAGAGAGTCGACAGAAGCCTTAGTTAAGTTGATGCCACACTGGAACCAGTCTTGGAGCACAGCTCCATCTAATGTGACATTTCCATTGCCTTTTAGACCCCAAGCCAATCTTGCTTGAACATTTAGGCCCTGAAATTTTTTGTATAGCAAGATTTGAGGGTTTTACCTTGGAATCAGGCGTTTCGGCTGGGTTTCTTCCTCGATTTTCTACTAGGATTCTTAAAGTATCTCCTGGTTTAGCGTTTATATTGATTGTTGTAGTGTTGTCTCGGAGTAGCCAGCCCTAAAGTTTTTCTATATAATATAAAATCAGTTTTTCTTACTAGGTAAACGTTGTTTAAGTAGACAAAGCCATGATCTCGAAGGTTTGGTGTTGATAACGTATTTCCACCAGCTTTGAGAGTCGTTGTGTATAGGACAAAGCCATAGCCGTGATTGATTTGTTCGAAGGACAAAGGATCTTTCGAGGATACGCAAGTTTCTTGAACTCGAATCAGCGTGGAGACTAAGTTAGTTCCGATTCGGGTTAGGGTGACAGGACCGTAGTTTGTTTTTCTAAAGATTTTATGGTTGAGAAAATTTAATGGTTTGTAGAAGTTTAGCTTAGGCTTAGACTTAGGCCTAGGCTTCGAGTTTAGGCTTAGGTCTAGGCCTAGGCTTTGAGCTTAGTCTTAGGCCTAGGCTTCGAGCTTAGACTTGGGCCTAGGCTTAGACTTAGGCTTCAAGCTTAGGCCTAGGTTTCGAGCTTAATCTTAGACTTAGCCCTAGGCTTAGGCTTCGAGCTTAGGCTTAGTCCTAGGCTTAGACTTAGGCTAAGCCTAATCCTTTTTTTGGCTCAAAGAAAAAGTAAAAATTAAGAGTCTCTAAATTTTGATCATGTATCAAGATTTGCAAATGCCTCAAGTTTGCTCTTACGTATTATTTGGAGGGACCGCCAATGGTTTATTCTCCCAGCCACTTATATTCGATATCAGATCACGTAAAGCAAAATAAGTATCTGTTGTATCTCCATCTTCTGATATAGCCGCTGAATAATCATAGGAAGTTGTAATCTAAAAAAATTCTTTACATCCTTCACACAAGTTTATAGCTTCTTACTCCTGCAAGTTGACCTGTAGCACCGGCATTCCATGCAAAATTCGTTCCTCCATGTATCATATACTGACTCCATGAAGCATTCGCTTGATAAAACATCGCTTCGATGTTGCTTTTATATAATGCCAGATCATGTTTTTGTCCGGGCTGATTGTCTCCCCATATATGAGGATTTGTATCACCCCAATAAGAGTACCAAATCACCCAGAACTCTGAGCAAACGTGTGGGGCTGAAATTAGAAGGTTTTTCATAGTGAGTAAACAAGGTTACCTCCGCCAGAATGATAATCTTGTTGTCTGAATAAGACATATAAAATGTTGCTAACGCTAGTTGTACCAAAGTCGACTGTGGTGAGAGTACCATTAAGTTTACCACATTCGATTGATGCGTTATTATCGGCGTTATCAGCTAAAAAATATTAAGTTTTAGTCGAAGCATCGATGTCTTGGTTTTGATATAAAGTTTTGCGGGAGCTCGTTCTTACGAGATACGTATCCTAAGAGAGAAACGAACAATCTCAATTCATGGTAATATAAAATTTCAAAAAAATTTTTTTCGACATCGTGTCTTGGCCCCCCCCCCCGCCCAACTCATATTGCTCCGAAGTTTCTTGGAAAATATTTTTTCTTGTAACATCTTTATGTAACATCGATTCTTAGGCCTAGGTAATCAGGCTTAGATGAACTTAAGACTCAGGCTCTTAGGCTTAAGAACCCATGCTCAAGTGGGGGTTAGCTTACGCTTAGGTTTTTAGGTTTAGATTCGGATTTTTTCGATGTTACACTCAAAAGATGCTACAAGAAAAAATATCGTCCAAGTTTCTTCTATAAAAACCTAGTGAACCGGCTCTTACTCGTATATAATTGCACGTCGTTCCCCAGTTTACTCCAGTATAAATCTCTTAACCAATATGTGTAATTTTTATCGCAGTGTCCGTATCTATCCGTGTGTATGCCATATTCGTTTTCGACTTGAATCATTAGTATAGGTCCACCATTTTTATATAACAATGGCTTGACCACATCCAATAAGACATTGAACCATTGTTCAACTGCGTTTATATACCTAAAGATCAAATTTTTTCAAGAAGAAAACTCCTTA
This sequence comes from Acrobeloides obliquus, assembly GCA_034698545.1. Taxonomy (NCBI): domain Eukaryota; kingdom Metazoa; phylum Nematoda; class Chromadorea; order Rhabditida; family Cephalobidae; genus Acrobeloides; species Acrobeloides obliquus. Next base: position 4,080 of record JAQGBS010003643.1, read on the forward strand.
CGGAACGTTCCAGTGCCTTAAATAAATATTGGGTATATTTAATAACCAATACGGAAAACCACCAAACTCAAATTCGGCATCGATATAAGGACCAGGACGAAGCAATACATAAAGATCATTTTGTTGAGCTAGAGTTATAAAATGTGTTAGATTCAACCAACCAGTAAAGTCATAGCTAAAAATTTGGTTTTTTAACATATTATGTGATAATTTCTTGAAGTGGATTGCTTTTTGGAGTCGCATAGTGAAGTTACAACCGTTATAAAGGAAATAATGGAGATCATAGGTCGGCAGGAGGGGGGGGGCCTCCCCCTGACCCACACACTCATGGACCCAAAATTGAGGGGGAACTACATGGACCCCGCCGAACATATGAGGTGGGTGTCAGAAGACTACCTCAAGCTAAAAAAGTCCATGTTTTAAAAATTTTAGCCAAATTTAATGAGATGGTGGGGGCCACCTCATCGGAGTCTCCTCCCCCCACCTGCCGACCTATGATAGAGGTAGACCGGCAACATAATAAAATAAAAAATGATTACGTTCCGTTTTCTGCCTCATGTAAATTCCATGGAACATATGTCGTGATAGCATTCATCCCAGCGGCTCGAATTTTTTGTAGACGATCTTGCCAATAATCTGGGTGAACTCGAAAATAGTGAATATCACCAGCTATATAACGAAAGGGTTGACCATCTTTTAAAAAGACGTGGTTTTCATAGTCGACCGAAAAAGTTCCTCCGTCGACTTGCGAGTATCCAAGAAATATAGTTGTCAAAAAGGCAAGAAACGTAATCATTTTCTAAAAATGAATAGCTGAGTGAATTTGTTGAGGTTTTATAGTGATTTTGGTTTTCTTATCGATACTCAAAGATCATAGAAACTCAAAGCACAAATTCAAGGACCTCTACTAATTGTATCACGAAGCACTAATTCTGCACTAATAACAAGTTGGGAAGCGCTAATTGAAATTAGTGTTCGTCTCGGCGCTTCACGATGCGTCTCGGCGAGTCTCAACGCGTCACGATGCGTCATGACGTGTCTCGGCGCTTCACGATACGTCTTAATGCGTCACGATGCTTCTTAATGTGTCTTGGCGCTTCACGATGCGTTTCGACACGTCACGATGCGTCTTGAAGTGTTTCGACGCGTCACGATGCTTCTTGACGTGTCTCGGCGAGTCACGATGCGTCTTGACGAGTCTCGGCGAGTCACGATGCATCTCGACGTGCCACGATGCGTCTCGACGCTTTTTTAAATTGCGAATATCTTTTCAGGATAAACGAATTTTCGAATGTTGTCTTTGAATTTTTATGCATTTTATTGTGGGCTATAAATTTGCTGAAGATCACATTCGATAATTCGTTGATCTTGAAGAATAAAACCGTCTCGACGCTATCTATGCAATTAGTGCTTGTCTTGATATCGTCGAGACGAAAAGTGGAGGCCCTAAGTCGAGATTCTTAAATTCATTTTGGCACAAAGTACTCAACCAATTTTTTCGCGAACCTATGAAATTTTAATCACATGGAGAATTGAAAAAAAAGATGATCTCTCTATATATTAAAAAGAAAAAAGAAAATTTATATATAACTGGCTACAAACAAATTATTGATAAGAAAATAATTTGGAGATGCCACGAATGAATTGTGATAGCAAGTTTTTTATGTCTGTATTTATGAGTTCATGTTAAGCGAACAGATGTTAGTAAACATCTCGGGCTATGCCATCAGCTTGTTTGCTTGCTATGAGCTCATGTCTGATATATGTAGGAAAGAAATAATCCCCAAAAAGCCTTATACACCGGTGACAGAGACTTAGCTAAGCTTGGCAAAACACTCGAAAATAGCTCTGCGAAGCTTGAGTTTCGACCCCCTTCATTAGTAACAAGGGGGTCGAAACTTCGACGCGCTATGTAATTTGAAAATAATTGAACATGTGAAAATCACATGTTTTTATATTATTTGAAAATTTTATTAGTTATCTTCTTTCTATGTAACATGAGAGTAGTCGGTCGAAAAAAATTCCATACATGAATTCTGTCTAAAATTTAAGTGGATTTGAACATGTTATCAGTTGTCTTCTTCCTATGTAAATGAAAGTAATCGGTCAAAAAAATTCCATACATAAATTCAGTCTAAATTTGTGTTCTATGAAACAGATTTTATGGGGCTTCACTAGTTACCTACATATATCGGACCTCATGGGCTCTATTAGAAGGTGTTAATTATTGCTCTTTTAAAAATCGAGTTTAAATCGGATTTGTTCGAGCGACCACTTTTTGGATAGCTACTATAGAAAGGAACGTTCTATAAAAGAAATTATTGAAAAATATTTTATTTTCGCTGAGTTATAGCCCTTTGAATTTGAAAAAGTTGAAAAAATGACATTTTTTCAAAAAATCATATCTCCGTAAAATCGAAGTCATTGTCAATAATTTCTTTTACATAATGTTCCTCATAAGCTTAGCTATCCAAAAAGTGTTTGCTTAAAAAAAATCGACTTAATTTTGATTTTTGGTAGATTTTTGAATGTAAGGCTTAAAATTTTTTTTAAATTCAAAAGGCCATATATCGACGAAAATATTTTTCAATAATTCTTTATATAGCATATTCCCTATCCTCATGGCTATCCAAAAAGTGTTTGCTCGAAGAAATCCGATTAAACTCAATTTTTAAGAGAATTTTTACGTTTACATGAGGTTCTATTAAAAGTTTTTACGATTTTCGACCTCTGGTGGCCGGATGGCCACCAGAGGTCCTCGGGGGTCGAAAATCGAACTTTCAAAACTTACTACAAAACCAATCAGAAAGTGTTTTCCTGACCTAGAAACAGTTTTTTAAGTTGATTTAAAGTCTATTCGAGCAAAATAAAGTCGAATTGAGACTCCCGAAAGTTCAATTTTTCTTAAGAAAAATGGTATCATTTTTGTTAGGCGTTTTTAACCATGAAGACAAAAGGTTGAGGCCAAAGTTAATATACCTTAATTTGCGTCTTTTCACCTTCTAATAAATGCAAAAAGATTTAGCAAAAAATATTTTAATCATAAAAAGTTATGATGGTATCTTTGAATCCTAATTTTGACCCCAAAACCACATTTTGAGCTCTATCTCCTCATAGGAATGTCCGTGGAAAAAAATTTTTGCGGCTTTTTAGTACTCCCACTATGGGTAAAAAATTGGCGTATGTTTGGACGAAATCGAAGAAATCAGGTTCGAAATGTTTACTGTTAGGTTTTAAGGCTAACAAAAAACATTATATTTTGAAGTTTGCTTTGCTTGTGCGAATCCAATTTTTTATTTCGAATGTCAAAGACGGTACAATATTCTTGCATAAATATGCCTAAAAATTGATTTGAAAGTAATTGATTCTTTTACTTCCGATTGACCATTGTGGGCCGAATCACCATCATCGACATAGACCACAGATGTCAAGTTTCATTTATCACTATACGCGGCTAACCTAAGCCTAAGCGGTAGGGTGGGCACTTAGTTGGGATACCTTGACTTTATAGTCAATGGAATATAAGTTGTTGAGGCTCAAAAAATCTTTGAAAATGCTGCTCATGTTTATCCAGATTTCCCATGGGATTTTATTTCTGAAAAATGACCCCAAAAGGGGTCATTTCTAGGCAAAAATCGCATTTTTGCGACTTTTTCTTCAATACACAACACGCCTTCCCTGAACCAGCGAATCGTTTTTCGCTTCGAAAATGTCAAATTCGGATTTCCCGCATGTTTTTACCCCTAGAGGGGTTATTTCCATAAAAAGTTTTCACATGGATGGCCTCCTATTGTGTAGTATTAGGTTGGTAACTAAGTAATGAGCCTATTTTTAAAAATTCAAAAATAAAATTTTATAGGCCTTGAACTAAAATAATTTTTCCTGTACTTGATAGTACTCTTAATGAGGAATATTTTGAAAAAAATTGGCCAAAAATGCTTTAATAATTGGCGAGAAAACTCAATTTTAATTTTTTGAATGAAATTTTTTTGTCGAAAAAATTTTATGGAGCACAACTTGTCTGGAAAAGTGTTCGAAGATGAAGACGATGTGGATGAATTTTTGGAAGAATGGTTTTCGTCAAAGAAGAACTACTATCAGTTATAGAAAAAATTATTTCAGCTCAAGGCCTATAAAATTTTATTTTAGGGGTCAAAAAATTTTTTCGACGCCGGATTTGTGTTTTTTAGCTATTTTTACCCCTAGAAATGATGTTTTTAGAAAAAAATTTGTGAAAAAATGCCCCCAAAAAACGACCATTTTTGCCACTTTTTTGCACCACCCTAATGAAAATCCACATAAAGAAACGAAGCTTGTCGTTGCTTAAAAGCTCATTAGACTCTCATACTCTAAGCGCCTATTTTCCACTGATTCTGAATTTACTTTAAGCTCTAAGTTATTGCTGACAACCAACCTTAGCACGTCAAAAACAATTTAAAAAAAATCACTTGCATCAAAATGCCTAGCTAAACGTCGTCTTATACATACTCTAAGCACCTGTTTTCCATTTATTATTAAGTCTCTAGTTGACAACGAATCTGTACAAAAAGCACGTCAAAACCAATTTAAAAAATCCCCGGCATCAGTTTGCTTTCTTCGAAAGTCCAGCTAAACGTCATCTCATTTTTTGTCAAGTTAACATCTTACTTCCTCTATTTGATTATGCCCAATTACACTTTAGAAGATGTCTATAATTCAACAGCAGCATCAATAATCAAAATTTGTTTTCATGCCACGTTTTTGTTAGACTTAATAATGTTGCCTTTTATCCTTTATGCCATTATTAAGTCCAAGAAAATGGCAAATTTTCGTTGGTATTTAGTCAATAATATCCTTTGGAACACTTTATTAGAGTTACTACTTTTTGTCGGTTCACCAATTCCTCTTGGGGTCTATCCTGTTGTTTTGATCACTAGCATGTTTGAGCATATTGTCGACCCTAATATCATGTATACTATAACGGAGTTTGCAGCTTTTTGTATATTAAATTTAATCCTTGGGTTAATGATGTCGATCGGTTATCGACTCATTCATCTTTTGAATTTGCCGATTTATATGCCATTTCTCAAATTTATTGATAAACCGTGGGTGTTCAAGGTTGCTATTGGGTTATCTCAAGTGCCAATATTGGCCTTTATATATTTGATTTTTGAAATTCTTGTGAGACGAAGATTTGTTTTGAATGAAAATATTCAGTATTTATTAAACGAAGCACCATTCTTGGATGATTTATTAAGAAATCGAAAAGTGATGGGTAGGTAGGGATGTTACAATGCCAAAAAAACGTGGCATTTGCCACGTTTTTGGACTTTTTGGCCCCATTGTTAAACGTTTTTTAAAGAAAAGATCAAATTCATTAGGACCGATAATTTGAATAAATTTTGAGGAAAAAAATTTGATTTTTGAGAAAAATTCAAATTTTGAACAAAAATTCGATTTTTCACAAAAAATTCAATTTTTCAACAAAAATTCGATTTTTGAGAAAAAATTGAAAATTTGATCAAAATTTCGATTTTTGATTTCGAATTTGCTCAATTTTTTCGCGTTTTTTTAAATTTTTTAAATTTTTTTCCAATTTTTTTCAATTTTTCGATTTTTTTTGTTGAAAATCGAAACTTTTGCTCAAAATTTCGATTTTTGAGCAAAAGTTTCGATTTTCAACAAAAAATCGAAAAATTGGAAAAATAAAAAAATTCGAAAAAATTGAGCAAATTCGAAAAATTGAAAAAATAAAAAAAATCGAAAAAATTGAAAAAAATTTGAAAAATCGAGCAAATTTGAACAAATTGGAAAAAAATTGAAAAAAAAACGAAAAAATGAAAAAAGTTGAACAAATTCGAAAAATTGGAAAAAAATTTAAAAAATTCGAAAAACTCAAAAAATTGAAAAAAAATCGAAAAAAATATAAAAAAATCAAAAAATTCAAAAAAATTGTAAAAAATCGGAAAAAACTTGAAAGCGTCTAATGCGCGATTCCCCCGAGCCACACTTGCGCTTGTTCCTTCGGTTCTACCTTTTGAATTGATTTGAGTAATTTATCTACTATCATTTAGTGCTTTCCAGTCCTCAATCGGATATTTCTCTTTTGTTATTATTATTTTCACTTGCCCCATTTGTGGGCTTCATAATCAACATTTTGTTAACCATAATTCCTATAGTTTTCTTAAAGCACGTGCAAAAAGAAAGAAGCCCTAAAACATACTCGCTTCAAATCAAATTATATAGAGCAATCGTTTTACAAGGGTGGGTATTTATAATACTAGTTGATATCCCATTTTTTATTGCTTTGTTTGTTTATTGGCTTAAGCTACCGAATTCGGTTTTATTGGTACATGTTCTCCCTATTGTTGTTAGTATGCATGGGCCGATTGACCTGTTCATTATCGGGTATGTTTTGGGGCATCGTGAGGACCCCACTGGGACTCGGCATCCATTTATTTAAAGGGGGGACCCATTTATGCACTAAAATCCAGATTTTTTTTAAAAACGAAGTTTTATGGTATATATAGGGTAAAAAATAGCTGAAAAATCGATTGCGCGCATTCCCGAAGCGTGAAAATGCTTCCTTGACCCTGATTCAGGGAATAGGGGTGGGTGTATTGAAGCGAAAATCAGAGACTGGGTATTTTACGGCACGGCAGACCGCGACGGCAAGAGCGGGGTATTTTACGGCATGAGATTCCAAGAAACGGGAGAAAAAATTTTTTTCTGCGAGATGATAGTAGGAAGTGACCCATACATAACGCCACCCTTACGGCATGGGTCGGCTCAATAGTCAATGAGATATGATGCTTAGAAGTTGAACTCCGCCTGGTGGTCCACGGTATGGGGTACTTTACGGCATTTTTTAAAGAAAAAGATTTTTGAACTGGATTTTTTAAATAATTGTTTCTCATCGAAAGTTGATGACAAAAAACCACCCACGGCATGGATTTGAGTTGTTTACATTGATTTTTTTGCTTTGTTTTGTTATATCATTTAAAACGCATAAAATATTGAATTTTGCAAGTTAATTTGTTGTAAAACGTGCGCAGCTCATCAGACAATTCCTTCAAATTTGTTACAAGTCGAGTATGCTCTACAAGAATATATAGGACTTTTTCGAAATTTCCACCATCAACTGGGAAGGTTCCCTTGAAAATACAAAATCCCCTTTG
>JAQGBS010003644.1:0-11235 GCA_034698545.1 Acrobeloides obliquus
AAATTGCGTCAAAATTAGGGGTTATAAGTTTTAACCCCAACAAAATCATTTTTAGGGGTAAGTTTATGCGAGGAATCAATTGCACGTTTGAAAAATTCTGAACATTTTTTCCGGGGGTCACAAAATGCAAAAATTTGTTGGGGTTAAAACATATAACCCCTAATTTTGACGCAATTTTTTGACCCGGAAAAAATTTTCAGAATTTTTCGATGCGCGCAATCGATTTTTCGCATAAAATTACCCCTAAAGGGCTACTTGTTAAAAAAATATTCTACTCAACCCTACTTTACACTCCCCCCTTTAACATTTCAACTAGCCCACGGGCTAGCTTCCTTTAGTTTGTTCTATAGACTAGCTATGGAACTCTCTCTCTCTCCGTCTTGATATGTGGTGAATAAATATTGTTCTGGTATAACAGCCCACGCAACATCACAAAAGAGGGTCACAGTATAACACTTTTTGAAGCTACTTTGGCTTTGATACCCCATTGATCGTGATCTAAAATCAAAAAATTTTATTTTTTTATGACACGTTGGCGTGTCTCCCGCATAGAACCAGCGTGTTCCGCGTCAATTTTTACCCCTAGGGGGTGTGTTTCTATAAAAATTTTAACGTTTTTCTACTTCGGTCTTTGGAGTCACGTTAAGTGCGCCCCCCCAGGCCGTACAGCTCCAAAATGCTTCTTTGACCCTGATTCAGGGAAGGTGGTATTGAAGCAAAAATCAAACATATTCGAATTTTTATGAGAAAACCCTCAACTTCTAGGTTTTCTAGACGGGGAATCGATTGCGCACACTCCCGAAGCGTGAAAACTTCATCTTGTTTTCGCAAAAATATCGAGTTTTTGGGGCCCAAATCGCTTCAATATACCCGCCACCTTTCCTGAATCAGGGTTAAGGAAGCGTTTTTACGCTTCGGGAATGCGCTCAATTGATTTCTCGCCTAGAAAAACCTAATAATCGACGGTTTTCTCATAAAAATCCAAAAAATTTTTAATTTTCGCTTCAATACACTCATTCCATTCCCTGAATCAGAGTCAAGAAAGCATTTTCACGTTTCGGGAATGCACGCAATCGATTTTTCGCATGATTTTACCCCCTATATAGGCTGTTTTGGCAAAAAATTTTTTTGGAGAATGGCCCCCAAATGGGTCCCCCTTTAAATAAAATTTTTAATTTTACATCACATTCAATGGGGTATAAGAGCCGGTGTAGCTTCGAAGTAAAAATCGTTTATTGAAACGATTGATTAATCATTTAAAATTATTGGTTACATTGATTTTTTGCTATTTTTCAACTTCACACTAAAACACAGTGTACCAAAATGCCGAAAGGTGCTGACAAGAGTCAAAATTGTAAAAAAATTTCGCCAAACGACTCGACTCAAAACGAGTAACATATCATGGGACTTTGGGAGTTTGACATTAAATTTTTATGAACACAAATTTAGTCAATTGCAATAGCTGACGCACACACTATTTTGTTTTAGTAGGCGAACCGCTTTACAGTAATCAAAAAAAATTTACCATTAAATTTTTGACGTAATAATGATCCAAATTTATGGGCGAATTTTGACTGAAAAGTGCTAGTGACCTCAAAAATTCATATTTCCTGTAACCTGATGACCTTGTAAGGTCAAACCACCCACAGAATTCCATTCGGTTAAAAATTGTATAAAAGCTTCATGATAGGAAAAAGACAACATTCAATCGTTTTTGAATATACCAAACAGCTAATGAGATGAATACTCTTTCTGTATTTGTGCTATTTGTCTGCTTGACGATGTCTATTGTCTTGGCTAGGCCTCCTAATAGAGGTCCAGGTTCTGACTCAAATGAGGATGATCATGGTAATCATGGTGGACCTCAAAAAAATTCGACTGGTGTGTCAAATGGCAAACCTACGCCTCCTGGTAGACCTACTCCATCTAAACCACCCCATAACGGACCAACACCTCCTGGTAGACCTACTCCGCCGTCTAAACCACCTCATGGCAGACCTACACCACCGCTTAAACATCCACATACTTATCATTAATTTTTCTTATTTTACTTTATGTACACGATGTTCTAGCATGATAAGAAAATTCGATTTTTTATCGAGGAAAAAAAATTTTTTAGATATGGTCTTTTGTAAGTTGCATGGTACGTAAAAATATTTTTCCTAACAATATTTTCATGATTTTTGAATAAGCTTGTGTATTAAACCAAAAACCTGAATTTTTTCCTTGTGAAATTTTCAAAAAATAACAACGCCATATTGTAGAGCACATCGAAAACGGTAGTACCCCAGTTTTCATGAAAATCGGAGATACTCTTTTTGAGAAAACTCAGCTCAAGTTTGCTAAAAACGGTCAAAATTTGCATAAACTAACGGTAAAATATGCATATTTTGGCCATTTTTAGCAAACTTGAGCTGAATTTTCTCAAAAAAGGTATCTCCGCTTTTCACAAAATTGAGGTACTATCGTTTTTCAATGCGCTCTACAAGATGGTGTTGTTATTTTTAAAATTATATAAGGAAAAAATTCAGGTTTTCGCTTTAATACATAGGCTTATTCAAAAATTATGAAAATATTGTTAGAAAATGTATATTTTCCCTAAATCAGGGTCAAGGAAGCATTTTAACACTTCGGAAATGCGCATTAGATTTTTCGTATGATTTTACCCCTATTTAGGCTGTTTTGGCAAAAATTTTTTTCAGAGATTAGATCCTAGAACTTACTCCCCTTTAATAATATAATAAGCAAAAATTTAGTTTCGATTATTTTTATCGTTAAAAGCTATCTAACAATATTATTTGTATACCCGATATTTCATATACATAACTCCTACGACGCTAAAAGATAGCACGGGTATAAAAATAAAACTTTTTGGACCATGCCTAATTTTTCCAAATCGAGCTTAAAGCAATGCCCTGATTGAGCTCAAAATATGTTGGCTTATTTAAAAATTTTTAAATCTCTTCCCCACTCCCAATTTCAACCATTTTCCCAATTTTAATAGAAGAACATAGCCCGAGCACCCTATGGCGGTCAATAAATGTGTTTGAAAAAAAGCTGTATCTTCGGGACTTGTACATGCTCTCCAAATTTGCACGCTAGACGGGGCTCGGCTTCCGGGCTCACTTTCCAATTTTGTAGGAGTAATAATTAAAAAATGTTTGGGCATTGAACATTAACGTAATCGATTTTTGTGCATGAAAACCTCTAATAAGATAATTTTCATAAACTTGTTTATAATTAAATTTTTGGGATTCTCATGACTTATTGGTAAACTTTTTTATAAAATTTTCTACGTATGTTTTTAGCCAACTAATAGCCTAACGAATATTAATTTAAGATCATGGCAACCGAAATTAAATTATTGAAAACACGACTGTTAAATGCCTTTTTGATAGTCTACAAGCTAATTCAGTGACAACAAATCAGTTTCTCAAGCATTGTACCTTTTTTAATAAGATATCCAACAAAAAGAGTTGAAAATATATTTCATTTATTAAATAGTATTATTCAAATTAAAATGCATATAGTTTGCACATTAAACGGTTTCCAATATGTAGGAGAAGAAAATCGCTTGATTTGCGTTTTGTTTTATTTAACAAAATACACAAGAAACTATATTTTCATGAGCTTTATTTTGTTTTTACTTTTTCTTATTATTTTTATTACGATATTTGGCAAAATCGAAGCGTTATACCGTTGGTTGATACTCAACCAGGCTATTTTTGCTATCGCATATGTTGTCTATTTCCAACTAGAGACTTTTAGTTCTTATGATACCAACTACACTTATCAAGAAATAAATACAACAACAAATGTGACTATAGAATATGTAATTCATTGGGCAAACACGATTCATTTTACTTTGGATTACATTAATTTTTCTTTTTGGAAACAATTATTATACGCTTTTTTATTATCGAGCAAGGTATTCTATTATTTTAATAACTTCACCCTATTTCTTTTGACATTTGTACGATGGATTTCTATATTCTATCCTCTTAGCTACGATCGACTATTTAATAAACGAACTATATTTTTAATTATTTTGATGTACGATCTCCTTATTTTCATTCTCACTTTTACATTCTCTATTTACCTTAATTTTAAATTGTCTTATTTGTATTACTTACAAGATATTGATTTAAAGAATACACATGGGAATTATTCTAGTGATTTTTACATTCACATTTTTATGCCTGCTCATTATAATTACACATATTTAATGTCGCTAACAGATCTTTGTTTGCATTGCATCGGAATAATCCTCGGAGTATTAAATATTTTGATGATATTTTTATTGATTGTCAAAATCTTTGTTCATTTACAAAAAATTACCGTAGCTGTTGAGCGTAACAGAATTTTAAGCAATTTACGAGCTACCATAGCACTATTATTACAAAACTTAGGAAATATTCTAGACGTCTTTTGCAAATCTTTACCATTATTCATTTATTTATTGAATGTAAAATTGACATCTGATAAAGCTTTTATGCTTTTTACTCTTCCATCGACATGTGCATCTCACCCGTCAAATACTCTTAGCATTGTAATTGATTGTTTAATCAATTTATTCATACTCACCGACTATCGTTCAGTTCTTTTCAGATGGGTAAAAAATGTATATTTTTTCACAAAAAGAAGAATATTTCGTATTGGAAACAACTCTATTATATCAATACAAATTTAGAAAACTATTCATATTTTGCTATTTAAAACAAAAATAAAATATTTATGCCTTACATTTTTTTACAAAAAATTTACTCTACAGCATCCTTAAAAGACAGTTTAAGATAAAGGTATCTTTTGATGCATCTCGGTGTTCACTATCTAGCAAAAAAATTTTTTGAAAGCTTTTTCTTTGCTATAGTCAAAAATTCAAAAAACGGTGACTACCCAAGAATCTTAACAAGTAGGCACAAAAATTGGTTTTTCTCGATGTAAGAAATATTTTAGGCAATTGTTTTGGTATTTTTGAAAAGCTGGAACCCTGCGCTAAAAATTTAAAAAGGACCGCGAGTCTTGATTCCTGCATAGAAAAAAGTTATGGTCAAATCTTTTTTTCAAAATTTTTTAACCTCTAAAATTTAGTTTTTCTTTGAAAAAATTTTTTAGAAAGGTTTTTTAGAGAGTGATTTTTATAAATGTTGTAACTGAGATTTTCAGCTTTCGTTTGGTGTATTGATCATTATATAAATTGGAACTACTCTGAGATATGAAGGTTATAAGTTGAAAAAATTGGAATTTATGTTTTTCACTTTTTAAAATAAAATCCTTTATTTCTTTGCACTGTAGATTTACAATTATAGAAAATCATAAGAGGAGTAATGTATAAGTTGTTAAAATTTTTTATACAATTTTAAAATTTGAGTCTAATAACTTTGTAGAGCTTCAATTCTTCGTCAAAAATTCGTTAAAATTTTTGCAAAAAGTATCAAAGATCCTCATCCTTCATAGTCCTCTTATGATTTTCTGTAATTGTAAATCTACAGTACAAAGAAATAAAGGATTTTATTTTAAAAAGTAAACAAATAAAATTCTAAGACAAATACTGATTCATTTTTAAGATGAAAGAAAAAGATGTTAGAAATTATTTTGGCATAAAATGAATCATTTTCGATAAAAATAAAAATGGATTTTGAAAACGACAGGGTACTTTTTGTGCCACTTTATAGGGTATTTGAGTGGTATTGTAGAGCACCTATTTATGGTCTCCAGAAATGCACCGTTTCCTAATTTCTTCGGCTTCTCATGAAAGTCTTGTCACAACTCTTCTCTAGCCAAGGTTCATTCTCAGAGCTTCAGAAAGAGCACGTAATCATACGTTTTGCTTATTATTCTTGGAAAATCACGCGACTATATAATCATTTCCAATTATCTTCAAAAATAAACTTTCATTAATTTTGACCAAACTAAAAATTTTCTATAGGAATAAAAGAGAACTTTAGAACTTTTTCAAATTGCCATCTGACAAACAATGATGGCAACTTAACCACAGTATGATTCTCACGGAAAAAATTAGCCAATCAGAAACTTAAAAAAGCCCCGCCTCAAATCCCCTTGATCTCATCTCGCTTCACTTCCACTCACCATTCAGTTGGGCAAAAACATTGCCCACTAAATTTTTGTGATTCTTACATCTAACGACATCTGACAACTTAATTAAAACTTAGCTTTTAAACCATTGTTGACCAAAGATTACTAATTATATTATATCAGCTCAAAGCCAGGTAATATAAAGAATTTATCCAGCAAAAATTCAAAGAAAGGATGAGAAAATTATATAAAATTATTGCGATTCGAGCAACATTTCTTTCGACTTTCCTTCAATTTATAAGTTATCAATTTGTGAGCCGCCATACGGCCTTCAAATCGAGAACACGTAAACTTGGCCACCAAGAACACATTCCAACCCTCTCACAATTTTCTGAAAATTAATCAAAAAACTGGATAATCCGGAAAAATTTTTATAAAAAATTTCCTACACATCTGAGTTCCTTCATAAAACATGCCAGAAGTTCTAAGTATCTAGACCTCATCCTAATTTTATCCTTTTTCCCGATTTTTAATAGAAGAATCTATCCCGAGCACCCTACAGCGGTCGAATGAATGTGTTTGGAATAACACTGCGTCTTCGGGACTCGTCCTCCAAAATTCGCGCGCTAGACGGGGCTGGGCTTCAGGGCTCACTCTCCAATTTTGCACGAGTAATAAGAAAAGTTTTTGCGCTTTGAACATGAACGCAATCGCTTTTCGTGCATAAAAACCCCTAATAAGCTAGTTTTCATAAACTTGCTTATAATTAAATTTTTGGGGGTTCTCACGACTCAGGGCACATACTAATTCGATCCGACAAAAGTGCTACTGACAAATTTAGTGACTAATCCCATCCGACAGTGTCAGATCACTAACTAATTCAACGATCCAAGAACAGATTGTACTGATCCGACACGGAGGAGTGAATTTGTCACCCTTCTGTGTCGGATCGATAGCTCATGGGTCGGATCAACCTTTTTTGGCTCCAAGTGGGATTCGAATCCGCCATCTTGTGCCCACAAAGCCGCTGCTTTGTCACTGCACCACCGATGCTTAGAATTTCTCATAAAAAAAATAAACTCATAAAAAAGTCAATCCGACACGCAGTCGATTTGTTTATGACGCTCCAATGACCTCAAAAATAAGGATTTTCACAAATTTTTTACTACATATGTAAAATTGCATGCCAACAATCGACTTCCGTGCTTAGAAATTAACTCACAAAAAAGTCGATCCGATACGACCCGAGACATGAGCTGTCGATCCGACACAAAAAGGTGACAAATTTAATCCGTTAGTAGAAACTGATGTCATTAGTGATCGAAAAACCGTTCCGAAAGCGTCGGAACGAATTAGGGGAAGCCCTCATTGGTAAACTTGTTATAAAATTTTCTACATTGTTTTAGCCAACTAATAGCCTAACGGATATTAACTTAAGATGCCATGGCAACCAAAATTAAACAATTGAATACGCGACTATTAAATTTGTTTTCGATAGTCTACAAACTAGTTCAATGATAAAATATCAGTTTCTCAAGCATTTTCAATAAGATATCCGACGAAAAGAATTTAATATTCAAATTAAAATGCATATAGTTTGCACATTAAACGGTTTCCAATATGTAGGAGAAGAAAATCGCTTAATTTGCGTTTTGTTTTATTTAACAAAATACACAAGAAGCTATATTTTCATGATCTTTATTTTGTTTTTACTTTTTCTTATTATTTTTATTACGCTATTTGGCAAAATTGAAGCGTTATACCGTTGGTTGATACTCAACCAGGCTATTTTTGCTATCGCATATGTTGTCTATTTCCAACTAGGGACTTCTAGTTCTTATGATACCAATCACACTTATACAAGAATAAATACAACAACAAATGTGACTGTAGAATATGTAATTAATTGGGCAAACACGATTCATTTTACTTTGGATTACACTAATTTTTCTTTCTGGAAACAATTATTATACGCTTTTTTACTATCGATAAATAAATTGCCTCGACTCTACTATTTTAATAACTTCACTCTATTTCTTTTGACATTTGTACTATTGATTTCTATACTCTATCCTCGTAGCTACGATCGACTATTTAATAAACGAACTATATTTCCAATTATTTTGATGTACGATCTCCTTATTTTCATTCTCACTTTTGCATTCTCTATTTACCTTAATTTTAAATTGTCTTATTTGTATTACTTACAAGATATTGATTTAAAGAATACATATGGGAATTATTCTAGTGATTTTTATATTCACATTTTTAGGCCTGCTTATTATGATTACACATATTTAATGTCGCTAACAGATCTTTGTTTGCATTGCATCGGAATAATCCTCGGAGTATTAAATATTTCGATGATATTTTTATTGATCGTCAAAATCTTTGTTCGTTTACGAAAAAGTGCGTTAGTTGTTGAGCGTAACAGAATTTTAAGCAATTTACGAGCTACCATAGCACTATTATTACAAAACTTAGGAAATATTCTAGACGTCTTTTGCAAATCTTTACCATTATTCATTTATTTATCGACTGTAACATTGACATCTGATCAAGCCTTTATGTCTTTTTCTCTTCCATCCACATGTGCATCACATCCGTCAAATACTTTTAGCATTGTAATTGATTGTTTATTCAATTTATTCATACTCACCGACTATCGTTCAGTTCTTTTCAGATGGGTAAAAAATGTATATTTTTTTACAAACAGAAGAATATTTTGTATTGGAAAAAACTCTGTTGTATCGTTACAAAGTTAGAAAACTATTTATATTTTGCTATTTAAAACAAAAATAAAATATTTATATTTTCAGTTTTTTACAAAAAATTTACTCTACAGCTTAATCCTTAAAAGATAGACAAAGCTATCTTTTGATGCATATCGGTGTTCTCTATTTAGCAAAAAAAACTTTTTGAAAGCTTTTTCTAAAATTTCATCGTAATCTGTAACCAGTTAAATTTCAAATTTTTTGATTTTAAACAGAAATCAGGGTCAAGGAAGTTTTTATTGATTCATATACAGATTTTATTGATTACCTGATTTTCAATCGTTTGCCTGGTTTTCACCGGAAATATTTCCAAATTTCTAAACGGAAACTGGTAACTTTTCCACTGTGCAACCCTGATTTTCAAGCATTGAAGTGCAATTTTTTTGATTTTTCCCTGAATCAGGGTCAAGGAAGCGCTTTCACGGTTCGAGAGTGCGCGCAATCGATCCCCCGCCTAGAAAAACTTAAGAATCGACGGTTTTCATAAAAATGCGAAAATGTTTG
The DNA here is from genome assembly GCA_034698545.1 of Acrobeloides obliquus. Classification (NCBI taxonomy): domain Eukaryota; kingdom Metazoa; phylum Nematoda; class Chromadorea; order Rhabditida; family Cephalobidae; genus Acrobeloides; species Acrobeloides obliquus. Next base: position 9,315 of record JAQGBS010003644.1, read on the forward strand.
ATTTTCGATTCAATACACCAATTCCTTCCCTGAATCAGGGTCAAGAAAGCGTTTTCAAGGTTCGGGAATGAGCTCAATCGATTCCTCTTATAGAATTACCCCTAAATATTTAGCAAAAATCAATTGTGCCAGAAAATTTACCTAGGACAGTAAAAGCCAATTTTTGATGCAAAATATATCCAAAAAATTGGTATATGGTCAAAGAATTGGGTATAACTTTTTATTAAAGCATGATCGACCTATAGTTGTTATATAAAAATGATAGAGATGATCAAGAGCAACACTTTGAGTGGTCGCACGGGGCTCAAAACAATTTCTATAAAAAGCTATGATCATTGGAAAATTAGTACCCGGATGTGTACCAAATTTTATGTACCAATTTTGATTGTTCCACAGGATTTCGCCGACTTTTCATTTCACCGACCAAGTCTTTTTGCCGACTTGTATTTCACCGACTGTTTTCATCGACCATTAATTTCTATTTAATTAGAAAAGTATAAGAATTCCTAGGCCTAGACTTTTGCTTTAAGCTTAGATCTTTAGCCTAAGCTTTCTTCCTAATGCCTAAGCCTATGGCCTAAGCCTAAGGCCTAAGTCTTAAGCCTAAGGCCTAAGCCTTAAGCCTAAGGCCTAAGCCTAGGTCTAAGGCCTGAGCCTAAGCATTAAGTCTAATGCCCAATCCTATGCCTAAGGATAAGCCTAGGCTTGAGCCTAGTCGGTAAAAAGAGTGGTCGGTGAAATGAAGGCCGGTGAAAAAAAAGTCGGTAAAATACTAGTAGGTGAAATGCAAGTCGGTGAAAAGACTTGGTCGGTCAAACTAAAAGTCGGTGGAATCCTGGGACACCAATTTTGATAACTCGATTTTGAATACAAAATTTTTTTCAAAATTTTTCATTAGCGCCATTGTGTTCAACATGGTCGAAAATCCTCAAAGATGTCCCTCTTCCGGTCCGCCCTCAAAGTGTTAAACAACAAAAATGACTGGTTTTTGCTTATATCTTTTTGTTGTTTTTTCAATTTTTCTATGTTTTCTTGAGGAAACATTTATATTGTTTTTGCGAAATTCGGACTCGCTACAAAAATGACGTCAGAAACTGTGGTCGCTGGTAGAAAATGACATGAAAAAACCTGAAATTTGAGAAGTGGCTCTTAAGTGGAGTCCTCGTGATAAATGAGGCCTCCTCCCTTTAAGAGGCGATATCTCGAAAACTCGCATAAGGGGTGGTAGTAGAAAAAAAAGTATTGCCACAAACTTGAAGCCTAGCTCATTTTTAAGCACCTAGTTTCGTAAAAATGAAGCATTTTTTGTTTTTACAGTAAATTCTGAACCGTTATCATTGTCGAGATAATCGCGTTTGAATGGCAATTTTTTGGAATTTGTTTATTTGATTCAAATTACTGCCAAGCCCTGATTCAGTTGTATACGTAAAAAGTTGTATTCGATGAAACCATTGAGACATTGGCAAGTTGATACATTTGGGGGTAGTTTATGATTGAAGGAAAAAGTTGAAGAGTTCCGTTTTTGGTGGTGAATTTGAAAGCAGAGTTTTGGTCCCATTGGAGTTTTTCAACGACTGTAATTATTTGGTTGGATTGGAAGATTTGGGTCTAAATTTTAAAAAGTTATAGGTCTTTGCTTATGGCTCATCGAGTAAGGAAGATGTCAATGGTGGAATGTACTGTAGACAAGATGCTGTTCACGGTTTCTTGTTAATCAGAGCTGAAAAGAGGGGTTTTATTTATGAGTACAGATAGGAAGAGAAAAAAGACAAAGGGATCAAACTTTAGTCAAACCCGCTAGCAGGGAGGGGTTGGATATTCGAATAAGCCCGTTTGGTAGCCTTAGGGGTCATCCAGATATTACGTAATCACCGTAATCATTCGAGATCTCGTGTTTCCCATGGGTTTCATGACTTGATTT
>JAQGBS010003645.1:0-11232 GCA_034698545.1 Acrobeloides obliquus
GTCTAGCCTGCCTGTCGAACTTATTAAGGAGAAAAAATTTGATGAGCATATAACGAAGGAGTTTGAAACTCAAAAGTGGTGTATTAAAACGAAAATTCCTGCTCTGACGGGAATTTAAATTTTAATTGCTTGCACACTACCTTTAAAGAGAGTTTATAAATTTTGCTAATTTTACCACAAACTCTGTATAGTCTATCGCTGGCTTACATCTCTTTTACATACACATACACACCTAAATATGCATTTGTGCGTTTACCAACAACAAAAAACATTTCTCGCGATAGTCAACGTTGCCATGGGTATTCGAACTTAATTATTTCGCAAGTCTTTTCCTAGCTACCACCTTATTTCTTTTGAAATCATGGCCGGAACGGTTTATCCTATTAATTTTCCTATTCTTGATATCGATTTATCAACTTCTACAGGTCGAAAAGAATGCTATGATAATTTTTGCCTTTATCGACTTAAAGTTGACCTTTTTTTCCATATTTCCAGCACGTTTGTTTTAAAATTATTCGGTAATAAAATTGATCAAGCAAAAAAGAGAATGCTCATAATCAATTCTACTACTAGTACGTATAAATTACTGAGAGAATTGTTCTTGGGGGCTAAATGGGAAGAAAATATGGATTTTGTGACGGCTAATAATCAGTTAAATCAGTAAGTATAAAGTGCTAACAGAGGTGTCAAAGGCCATGAAAAATTACCGCCCGGCTCGGCCCTCCCATTTTTGAATCGTCGAAAATTGCTTCAGACCCAGCAGGGCCGTGGACTGGTCAGGCCGTTAAGGCCGGCCTTTGACATCTCTGTATGCGAGATAAAAAAAGATGTTTTAGGACATTGGAGAACATTCCACTGAACGAGTTGATTCAAAACTTGGAGCAATTCTTAAAAGAAAAGCAACAAAATGCGCTAAATGAGCCACCGTGTTATGAAGAAAAAGTAAAGTTATACCCAGCTTGAAATGTTCTTATGAGTTTTAATAAAAGTTTATTTTCTAATGTTGCGACTCCATCGCTTCTGCCAATATGGTAGACGATTACGTGTTGTTCTAGTGGGATTCCTTCCACTTCATAGGTCCTCGAAGTCGAAGCCGACGGGTTATTGAAACGAAAACATGAATCAGGGTTTTCGTTTTAATAGCCAAAACAATGTTCAAATTGGATAATTTTTGTGTCATTTTGCTTTTCTCATTTAGCTATAAAAAATTGCTACAATGTTCATTTTATGAAAATTTAAAAGATTGATGCAAAAATCGATTTTTCCGCAAAAAAATTCAAAAAATTTTGTGTATTACAACGAAAAGCTTGTGCACAAATTTAAATTTCAACTTGAAAACTACAAAAATTCAGAACATGCCGTAAAAAATGCTTCATTTTTCATGATCTTTCCGAATATATCATTTTTCATATGGTTATAATTACTGGACTGGTGCTTTAAGGAATATGCAAATTTCATTTACGTTCCACCCCTGCACTGTTGTTACCTAATACTAAAACACTGATTTGTATAATAAGATATACTATATAAAAAAGCCAAAAATTGTCTTTATTAATCATACTCAAAATTTATAAACAATATTCTAAAACATGGTTTCTTTCATTTTTAATTGGCTATTGCTAATTTTTTAATTTTTCTTTAAAGGCCTATTTGGTCGTATTTTTATAAAACAAAATAAAAATAATATAAAAAATAAATAAAAATAAAAAATACAATCAATTGGCCCTATCACTACTAAAAATACTATCATTACTAAAAACTTTTTCGTGCATCACTACTAAAGATTTTCTCAACCTATTACCATCTTTGCGCTGCGCTCTCTAAACAACTTAATTTTTAGTGAGTAAGGGTGCGCGCAAATAAACGTTTTTGGTTGCGCGTAAAGTTCGTACAAAAGGTTCGTACAAAAAAGTACCGTACGAAAAGAATCGTACGAAAAGTTATATTGCCAAAAATTGTCTTTATTAATCATATCGAAATTTATAAACAATATTCTAAAATATGACAGAGTTTCTTTCATTTCTAATTGAATATTGCTAATTTTCAATTTTCCGTCAAAGGCCTATTTGGTCGTATTTTTGGCTATGGCTTCCTTGCGTTTGTTTTCTTCAGTTATATTTTGAAACTTTTGCCATATTTCTACTTTCTTATCGCGATTTGAAGTCATTAAAGGAATGGAAAGATTTGTTATAGGATCTTTCCATAATGAGACAACCTAATAAAATTTTTTTTCTTTCAAAAAGTCCTTACTAAATTGCCAAAGCCGCCAACATTTTGTATGGAAATATTTGCTAAAACTCGAACTTCACCGGTTTGAATGCCATCATCTGGAAGACGACGAAAATTTTCTGATGTCAAAAATGGAGTTTTATTTTTTAAAGCATCAATAAAATCTTTAGCACTATTTTTACCGGTAAGCAAAAAGCCCCAACCTAAAATATAAGGGAGTCGGAATTCAAAGTTTTTGGGGAGCCCCTATAAAATGGGGTCTAGAAAAGTGTTTTCTATTCTGCAAAATTGATTTTTGAAAAAATGTCAATTTTTTAATTCGATTCCGCAGAATCGAATTTCAAAAAAAGCCAGTCGAACAAATTGCCTGAAAATGCTCAATAATTGCCTGAAAATTCATATTTTCCAAAAATTTGGCTCGACTGGCCGGTGGAGTCGATTGGCTTTTTTGAAATTCGATTCTGCAGAATCGATTTTTGAAAAAATGACATTTTTTGCACCTTAGTGCATTAAAAAACTCGTTTTTGGGACATTTTTGAGGGGTCCCCCAAAACTTTTAATTCCGACGCCCTTGAAGAAAGAAATGAGTACCTGCTGCAAAATTTGCATATCTTTCTTTTGGATAAACATAATGAGGTACATACCATGTTCCAGGTCTTCTACCAACTGGGAAATTATATAATATATCACATGTGAACATTTTTTTATCAGCTAAAAGAATATATACAGGGGTGGGCCAAAAAAAGTGGATTTGGTGATTTTTTGGGGATTCGAAAGTTATTTTTCTAAAAATTAACCATCTAAAAGTAAAGAATTGGGAGACCGAGCGCCTTTGGCACTCAAGAGATCGTCACAAAATTTTTTTGCGTTTTTCGGCTCAATTTTTTCGAATTTTTTCAAACTTTTCAAAATTTTTTCAATTTTCTATCTGACCAAATACCTGTAAGTAAAAAAAGGTAAAAATGAAAAATTGAATTTTAAATTTTTCCAGAGAGGGTATCCCCATAATTTTGGTATTGTTTTTCTTCTCTTACCGAGCTCTTTCCAAAAATCTAAATCGTAACGGGATTGGACTTAAGGTTATAAAAAAAGGTGGCACAAACAGACAGACAAACAGATAAACAGACATTTCTCGTTTAATATTAAAAGGTTTATATTGCGCGCATTTCCAAATACTGAAAATGGTTCCCTGACACTGATTCAAAGAAAAAATTGGGTTGTTGAAGCCAAAATTGTCATTTTTGCGAGATTTTCAGGGTTCAGGAATGCGCGCAATCGATTCCCTATTTGTCGTTTTTAGAAAAATGAAATCACAAAAGTCCACTTTTTTGGCCCCTGTACAAACGTTTAACTTGTTTATGCTTACTCGGGGCAAGATTGCAAAATCGTTCAACACCATATATATTTGTAATTGTGTCACTATCAGGTTTTAGTAAGCAGTTAGCATTTGGACAATATTCAACAAAATATTTGAATAAGCCATAAGTTTTTACTGACAGATTTCGATAGTGATCATCAAAGTTTAATAGTAAAATGTCGCCATATTTCCTTTTCTCTTCGATTATTCCGCTTCTTATTGTTTCGTTCTAAAAAACAGTACAGGGTGTGTCAAAAAGTAGATTCTTGTTATTTTTGGGACCCGCTCGGTTTTCTCGAAAAGTTTGTTTTAAAAGTTGTGCATTAAAACGAAAATTCCTGCTCTGGTGGGAATTTAAATTTTAATTGCTTGCACACTACCTTTAAGGCATGAGGCTTAAGGCATTTTCTAAGGCAACTTTTTCTTAGGGCTTAAGCCTAAGCTCAATTCAAATTGGAGTATAAAAGTTCAATCGGCCAAATGACCGGTCGACCAAGTAACCGGGTCGGTCAAGTTACCGATTCGGTCAAGTGACCGGAAATCCTTTGAGCAGTATTCGAACTCGCGACATATAAACTGCAAAGATGTCACACTAGCACTCTGACATGAGATCCCGTCTCATCTGTGTACAATATGGTATTAGTTTTACTCGTCTCATTGAGCTGAGTCTAATGGCATTGGTCATTTTTAAAATTTCAAGTTTCCGCTAATTTTTGAAAAAACCGTCCGTAGATTAGTTTGGCCCATTTTATAAATCTATTAAATTTGAAAAATTCACACACATAAGTATTTCCTATCAGAAAGATGAGAGGCACTTCCGGGCTTCTATAACGTCCCCAATTATTTCGAATCCATTCTCGCTCTGTAAATTCTTTTGGGCTTGCTCTAACACCAACTAATAAATTTGTTTTATTAGTACAACCATGTATAGGAAGCTCTTTGAGTAAATTGGCATCATCAAGCGGTTTTGTATTATCTTGTCCCTTGGGATAAAAATAAGCATTTGGCTCCTAAATTTTTATCAATTCTTTTTTCTTCTTCTTTACAGGTTCGCGAAGCGCATTGGATTTTTGTTTTAGAGGGTTTCTACACTCTAAAATTCACTTTTCTGAAGACTTTTTTGATTTTGACCATTAGAAGCCACCCTTAACGGAGAGAGGTATAGTGTTTCAAATGTTTTCATGAAAAAAAAACGCTTAAATCAGTTTCAGAAGAATTTTTGCATGTATTGAAAATGTGCACAATCGATTCCTAGAAAAAAACCCTAAAAAGCCGGCTTTACACTAAATTTTGAATCTTAGTTTGTTTTCGTTTCAATACACCCACTCCTTTACTGAATCAGGGTCAGCATAGGCAAATAGGGGGTCTACCCTTACTTGGAGGCCTGATCCTTCCATCAATTTACATAAGGGTCCTCCTTATGATTTTTCATTTTTGTAAAAAAAATTTTCAGAGATGTCAATTTTTGGTCGACCCCCCTCCCACAAATTTAAAAAAAAAATGAATTCCCTATGGGTCAGAGAAGCGTTTTTGCGTTCCGAGAAAGCGTGCAATCGATTTCCTGCATAAAATTACCCTTAATAGGGTCATTTTAAGAAAAATTTTTTGGGTTCAATTCATGTAAAAAATTACAAAAAGTGCCTTTTTGTGACTTCCCTTTCCCTAGTTACCGGCGGTGTAGTAGTTGGGCTAATGGAAGAAGATAGCGTAATAGTTTGTTTAATAGTTGAATTATCTGGTGGCTTAGTAGTTGATGTAATGGCTAACGTTACTGGTGATGTAATAGTTGATGAAATTGTTCGCTCGGTCTCCTGGACCTTTGGGGTAATGGCTGAATTTACAATTGTTACGTTGAGCAAACGTGTTTGACGCGTAGAGGAGTCTATCAAGTTTGTGTTGACTTTAGTATTACTTATATTTGTTAAAATTTTCATATCAGTCCCAATAGCTTGAAGCCTAGTCGAAATGGTCTAAAAGAGTTATTAATTTTGTGTTGCCTACATAAGACATAATCACTAGAAGAGGTCTGCTCTTGATAAAACTTGATTAATGCCACCAGAGTCCGAAATGGATTTGGGTCCCGGACCCCGAGGACGGGACTCCATGGATCCGAAACCCTTGGGTAACGCAACATGGTGGGTCTCTCCGAAAAAATCGATTTTTTAGGATCAGGGAGTGGTTTTCACGGTCTAAAACCGTTAAAAATCGATTTTTTGCATAAAACTTACCCCTATAAGATCTTTTTTTCACAATTTTGGAACTTTAAAATTTTTCGATTTTGAACACGGCCACCGGCCCACCTTATCTTGACCAGCTCCTGATATTGTACTCGTTTTGAAACTCTCGATGAGCTGAATCAATTGGCGAAATTTTTAAATTTTAACCCTTGCCTGCACCTTTTTCCTCTTTGATGTGCCGTGGGTGGCACATGGCTGGGATATGGACTTTTTTAAGATGGTGACCCCTTACACGTCACTAAGGGGAGGACGAATGAGTTTAAGTAATATATATAGTTGTTAAGTTGATTATTTCCTAAAACTTATCTAAATATTACCAAATAAAAAATTTGATTGAAATTCATTAAAAGATTCATTTTAAAATAAAGAATATATATCATTGATCCTAATAAAATGATAGTGAAAAAAAATGGTAGAAGAGTTGGACTTTTCATATTTTCTATAATTGGTAATTTAATTTACAACATTTATCCTGTATAAGGACGTTGACACGTAACAGATTTATCATTTCATTCACAAACAAGGTACACAAATAATCTAGAGTCTGTTTCCAGACATAATTCTAAATAAGTTTTCCATCCCCTGTAAAGATCGATCCCATCCGATCTGGCAAGTTAAGCAATTTGGGCCAGCAGGTTCGATCCCGCTAGGAGAGAATTCTTTTTGCAGTGTCCACAAACGGATAAAAATTTTTGCCTAGACTTAATTTTATGCTGGAAATAATTGCGCGCATTCCCGACGCGTAAAAACGCTTCCCTGATCCTGATTCAGGGACGAGGTGGGTATATTAACACGTCAAACCCGGTCTGTTACAAATGATGATTATTGTTCCTTACAATTTTCTGATGAAAACAAAAAAAATTCTCAAAAAGACTTATGCAAAAATTATCTAGGCCTCTAACAAGATTGCTATTTTTAATATATATTATTTGTAACAATTTATTACTTCCGAACCGTGAAAACGCTTCCTTGACTCTGATTCAGGGAAGGGATTGGTGTTTTGAATTGAAAATCAATCTATTTACGTAAAGAGAGTTATAAGGTCGCCGCTCCATATAGTGACACCCCCAGGGAGGGGTCGTTAAATCGAATTGAAGGGGGTGTCGTTAAATCGAGTTTTTTAAAGAAATACATTATATTGACGTTTTCGTCATTTTTAAAATTATAAATATGGGTATAAATTGCACATAAAATAAATTTAAAAAACAAAAAATGAAAATTTTCATACAAAATTCAACACAAAAATTTTATTTCAATATAATGGAAATTTATTTTTTTCAACACAATGGACAAATTTGAAGAATTTTTTTGTTGATCGGCAAAAACGTGATGAATCAACTTTTTTCGTCCTTTTATAGTTTCTTTGAAATTCGCATAATTATGCAAAAATTCAAGGGGCCTATTTCACAAAAGTAAAAGTGCAAAGTAAAAAGTGTAAAGTAAAGGTGCAAAGTGCACCAAAAATCCACTAAAAAACTGCAAAGTGCACACTTTGCACTTTTATTTTGCAATTTTTTCTTTGCACTTTTGATTTTTTTCGAGAGAAAAATGAGGAGTCGAGCTGGATGCTTCAATTTTGACATCAAAATTGCAAAGTAAAAGTGCAAAGTGTGAACTTTGCAATTTTTAGGGCATTTTTTACTTTGCACTTTTACTTTTATGCAATATGTAGACCCCGGAGGTTGTATACCCGTATTTATAATTTAAAAAATTTCGAAAACGCCAATATAATGTATTTCTTTAAAAAACTCGATTTAACGACCCTTCCCTGGAGATGTAACTATATGGAGCGGCGACTGTATAACTCTCTTTACGTAAATAGATTGATTTTCGCTTCAAAACACCGATCCCTTCCCTGAATCAGGATCAAGGAAGCGTTTTCACGGTTCGAGAGTAAGCACAATTGATTTCTTGCCTAAAAAAACCTAAGAATCGACAATTTTTTCATAAGAATCCGAAAATGTTTGATTTTCGCTTCAAAACACCGATTCCTTCCTTGAATTAGGGCCAAGGAAGCGTTTCAAGGTTCGGAAATGCGCACAATCAATTCCTCGCATAAAATTACCCCTATATAGGAATTATCAAAAAAAATTTTTGTCAGAGAATGACCTATTATCTGCACTCCCTTTAATAGTAATAAATTGTTACAAATAATATATATTAAAAATAGCAATCTTGTTAGAGGCCTAGATAATTTTTGCATAAGTCTTTTTGAAAAAATTTTTTCTGTTTTCATCAGAAAATTGTGAGGAACAATAATCATCACCTGTAACAGACTGGGGTTTGAGGTGTTAAGCTAAAATTGCTGAGAAAATTACAATTTTTTTGAAAAAATTGAAAATTTTAGACATTTTTGTGAAAAACTTGGGAAATTTTGGGTTTAAAAAAGTGTTTTAAAAAACCGCAAACTGCAACAATTTGGGTACGTTTTTTTACTAAAATAGGATGCGGTTTTTAACCGCGCGATTAAGTGCAAAAAATATCACCCTAGATGGGGCTCGAACCCGATATCGGTTTCTTCAAAGCTCGCAGCGCTAGCAACTACACTATAGCCCATTTTAGACCATTTAGATGGAAAACACAATTTTGGCCTATCAACAACATTGTTTCACTCATTTCGGTATGAGCTATACAATGTTGACACAAATGAAAATGTATTCTAGTATGTATAGTTTGAATAGGATATTGATCAAGCTGAACGCGGTGTTGCATCAATGAATAGCAAGTTGCTTGTATAAATGCCAAAATTTGCTTAAAAATTTGATTTGAAAGTCAAAAATATCGAAATTGTTTAAATTAATGATGCCACGTCTTGTTAATCCATGAAAAAATTAAATAAAATTATAAAAATTATTTTAAAAAAATCACATTTTACAAAACAATGAAAGAAACAATGATATTGATAGCTCGAAATTGTGGTTTTTTATTTATTTTGTATATATGGTGTAGTGGCTAGCGCTGCGATCTTTGAAGAAACTGAACCGGGTTCGAGTCCCACCTGGGGCAATTTTTTTTTCATTTAATTTTTTTTAACTTTTAATCCAAAAAATATAGTTCTCTTAAATTTTTGTTTAAAGTGTACTAAAGGCATGAGAAAGTGAATAAAAAAGTCCCGATTGATGTTTATTTAACTATAAAAAGTTATACAACGTTAAAGTTTACCTACAGGGTGTGTCATAAAAGGCCTAAGAAAAACTTTCTAAAAAGGAATTTCACCACTATGAAAGCATATATTCTTGTAGAGGAGGCTTTGTTTTAGTTAATAAAAAAAGAATTAGATCTTAAACTCGCAAGGCTGATGAGTTAGAGTCGAAACAAGACAAGTTTGTTTTAGTTTTGTAGTTTTTCGAAACGCTTACTTAATCATTAGAAAATTCAAAATAACTTGCGCACCATAGTAGCGTTATAACATGTGCCGCGATTTTTTACGGACCGGCCCAATTTTTTAGAGCCGTAAAAAACCGCGGCCCTGATCATGGGCCGCGGCCCGCCCATGATATCTCTGGGCTGGGTCATGTTTGAACAAGCCGTTGAGCCTGTCAACAAAGCTTTTGCCTTTTGGCTCGGCATGCTTCATCTCTGATCAGAGTTTTTTTAGATCTCAAAATTTGAAAAATTACAGGGTTGGTCTTTGACAGTGTTGCGGCAATTTTGGGTCTTCGGTGGGGTTTCGCAACTCCGCTTGCGGAGTTATTTATACATTATCGGCCTATGGTTACGAATTGGTCTTAACCCTGGTTTTCAGGATTGGCGGGAATTTGAAATTCAGACCGTTTGTCGAAAACTAACAAACTTATTGACTTAGAGCCGATCCGAGTTTGATCACAAATGGCCATTTGTCTCAACTTCGGGGGCCTGTAAAAAAATTTTTTGTGATATGCCCTTCGTCTCAAAGCTCGATTCTATCGCGGAACTTGTTTTAAATCAGCAGATATATAACAATCTCAATTTTGTAGCATTCTATTATGTAAACTTTTTGTGACGCTACTATCATAAGAGACCCGCGTGTTTCCGGTTTTTTTGTTAACTTTTCTACGTTTTCGAAATACATTGTGAACCCGTAAGATGAAAAAGGAAATTTCCATTGTTCGCTACAAGCCTTTTCAATTGAAGTTTGACAATTTTTTAGTCTTTACGATTTTTGGGATTCGAAGGACGGTCAAGTGAAAAGTTAGAAGTAAAAATGGAAAATTGTTTCAAAATAGGGTAGTTTTAATAGGATTAAAATTTAATTTTTTAATAAAAAATCAATTTGTTTAACCGTCTCTCAGGGGAACTCATTACCCACCATGTTCGTTGTTCATTTTTTAATCTTCACTAAATCCGCACTCCTAATTTACTCCCTTGAACTTACCCAAAGCTGGAGTTGCCAAAACCAAAAATAGAATAGCAAAAAACAATGGAGTATGCATGATTTTCTTCGAGCTATTGAAGATACTAATTGATTATTAATCAATATTAGATACTACCCTCTTTTGAAATCAACATGGTAGAGAGTATGTCTGATGATCCTTCTATTTGATTAACCTGTTGTTTTTTCGCTTTACGGACATGTTCAGGGCATCAATACAGGGGTGTTTAATTGATTCCAAATAATTCGCTTTAATCATAGCTCTATATCTATCCGTTTGACAAAAGTTAAGACAATCTGAAAACGGGAATTTTGTGACTTTCTCAAAAATTTCAAGAATAGATCATTGTTAATTTGTCGCCATTCTCCATGTTGTTTATGTTACACAAAAATGTGAAACGAATATATTTTTATAGTTAACATAGAATTCGACCATATCTTCTAGACATTATTAAATGATATATTTATCAAATTGTTAGGGGAAAATGGCAAAATATCAGCTTTTTTCAACATGCACTCTTGAAAATACGCATGAACGGAAACGGAACTATTATTTAAATAAATCGTCAAAATAAAATGGACGCCCTGTACATGGAACCAGGAACAATTATATAAATAAAAATGCGTAGTCAATATTCTGATTATTGGTCAATAAAAAATCTATTATTCAAATAGACCTTTATTAGGGGATAATTGAGACAAATATGTGGGCTAGACCACACACCTGACATGTTCCGGGTCTTTGTAAAACGGGTGCACCCATAGGTGCGCACCCAAATTGTGTAAAACGGGTGCGGCTAATTTTTTTAAAGAGGATAACGATCCAGACATTGCACAAAAAGGAAACTACCCCTAATTTTTAGTCCTCTTTCAGATGCTGAAGTCCATTTGGCTTTATCTAATTGCTTTGGGGTACTTGTCATTGTAATCGACTCCAAAAATCACCGTGTAAAACGGGTGCACCCGGGTGCGTTTTGTTATTTTGCAATAATTTATATATATTCGGAAAATTCATGAAAAATGGAGCATTTTTTGTTTTTACAGTAAATTCTGAATCG
>JAQGBS010003646.1:0-11231 GCA_034698545.1 Acrobeloides obliquus
ACTACAACGATTCAGAACATGCCGTAAAAACAAAAAATGCTCTATTTTTCATGATCTTTCCGAATATATCATTTTTTTTCATATGGTTGTAAATTACTGGACTAGTCCTTTAAGTGTCATTTTTTTCGATCTTAGAGAAACGACGATACACAATCATACATCACTGGATTGTAGTATCCATCATTACATTATATTGATTTAAGATTACCATTTCAATAATTATAGTCAGTTAACTTTAATTAAAAAGATACATGTAAAATCGATGGTATTGAGCTTCTGATATGGTTTTGAATTTTTTAGGGATCGAATTTTGACTCGAAATGACTTTTATAAACTTCCCCATGTGTTAATCTCACTAAATAAATTCAACTTGGAGCGCGCTCGAACCGTTTAAGGCAACCTTTGAACACTCAAGAAAGTGTATCTCTTAAAAAATCGTAACTTTCACTATTTTTGGGCTAAAAAATCGAAAAAAATTTTTTCAATAATTTTGTTTTCTAAAAAATCTGGTAATTAGGACGTTCGTTTGAGCTATCGGGCGATGGAAACGGATTTAAACTCGATTTTTGGCGAATTTTTGAAATGTGGGAGCAATAAAAAAACAACATATATTTAAAACTTCAAATGAAACAGTTGAATTTGTTGAGAAGGAGTAGTTGTATCGAGTTCTCGCATTAAATTACCCCCCCCCCCCCGAAAGAATGATTTTTAGAAAAGAATCCAAAATACCCTGAATCAGGAATGGAAATAGGTATTGACAAGAAAATTGCCTGAATCAGGGTCAGGCAATTTTTTCATGCTTCGAAAATGCGCGCAATCGATTCCTCGCATCAAATTACCCCGAAAACTAACTACATACAAAAATTTTTCTTTAATTTATTTGTACATCTTCATTAATTTCAAAATCACGGTTATTTCCGCACACCCAGGTATATAATTTACATTATAGAGAACTCAAAAATTGGCACTTTCATTTATTTTTATAGTCAATCTTTTTCAGAAATTTAACTAATTAATGTCAACGAATATAATTATATAAATGGTAATCTTCAGTCGACATAATGCAATGATGGATGCTACAGATCAGTGATGCATGTTGTGTATCTACCTTCGTTTCTCTAGGATCGAGAACACACTTATTCGCCTTTTGTTATAAAGGTGATATACAGGGTGGCGCAAAAAAGTGGTTTTTTTACATTTTGGGACCCGAAAATTTATTTTTCTAAAAATGATCCCCTAGGGCTAATTTTATGCGGGGAAGCGATTGCGCACATTCCCAAACCATGAAAATGCTTTCTTGATCCTGATTCAGTGAAAAATTGGATTTGTGAAACGAAAATGGTTGTTTTCCTTGTTTCTTCTTCAAATCACTTTCTAGGGTAATTTTATATGAGAAAACGATTGCACACGTGTTCAAAGCATAAAACGATTCCCTAATGCATAAAAATGATATTTCTCATTTCAAAATTGCCCTCTCGCATAGAATTACCCCTAGAAAGTGATTTCCAGAAAAAAAAGAGGAAAATGACCATTTTCGCTTCAAAATCCCATTTTTTCCCTGAATCAGGGACAGGAAAACATTTCCCGGGTTCGGACATGCGCGCAATCGATTCCTCATAAAAATACCCCTAGAGAATATTTTTAGAAAAATAAATTTTCGGGTCCTAAAATTTAATAAAGCTACTTTTTTGCGCCACCCTATATTATTATCTAAATTTGAAAATTTGTACCTATTTAAACAGCAAAGATGTGAAATTCTCGAATTTTAGTGTGCAAAAATTTTTCTCCGACTTCCTTCTTTAGTAATGTAAAGCCGCTTTAAAAAGGTTCTTCCTAACCGGAGATCAAGCATTACTTTTTTTTATTTTGACAAACATTTATTTATATATAACTTTATACAGTAGAGGACAAAAACAACACTATAACTTTCGCTAAGTTGCCAAAAAACTATAACTTTCACCACATAACTTTCGTCACATAACTTTCGCCATGTTCGTGTCAATATACATATTTATTGCAAATCAGGCAACCAATTTGTCTAAATTAAATGTTTATTGACACGAAAGTGGCGAAAGTTAACTTGGGTAAAACATATAAAATTAGTCGTTTCATGTAATTATGCGCAATTTTAATAGAAATTTCTTTGATGTGCTGAAATAATCCAACCCCCTATAAGATATATCTAGATACTTTTTTCACCATAACTTTTAATAGGAACAACCATACGCCGAGATCTTGGTGTCATTTTCAAGCTACGAACGTGAGTTTTTTAAAGACATCAAGATCTCGATGTATAGATGTTCCTAACAAAAGTTATTTTGAAAAGTATCCGACAATAGAGAGTCGGATAATTTCCGCACTCCCTGTATATAAATTCAATTATTCTTCAAAGTTGAAGTTATGAGAAATGTGCTGTTTTAATCTTAATTGAAGTAGATGCAACAAAAAGAATCTTCGAGTTCTTAAATCCAAGCGTCATGAAAAATTCTTTTCGAATCGTTTTGCTTAAGATCAAAATAAACCACGGCGGTGACAACATAAAAATATCCGATCCATACAATTCAATTTCAATTACGATCGAAAACATCGATTCTGACATATTGGGATATAGAACGAAAATGAACTAAAAATTGTAAAAATGAAAGTCTTAAAAAATCCGGTTCGGATTAGTGACCTCAAATGACAGGGTTCAAAATTCGAAAAAAAATTTCTTTCTAAAAATGACCCCTATAGGGGTTTTTCTATGCAGCGAATTGAATGCGCACATTCCCTATGCGTAAAAATGCTTCCTTGACCTTGATTCAGGGTCGGTATATTGAAGCGAAAATCAAAAATTTTAGTTTTTATGTAAAAAATGGATTTGGGATTTTTCGAATTTTCATCCAGATTGAATGTTGTTCAAAGTTCGCATAATTATTTCCCGCTATACGACCACGCAGGGATGCATTCGAAAGGTATAAAAGGAAATCATTCACAGATCTAATTACCGTTGAACAATTTTTCGATGCTCGAAGTCTATTTCTCTTATAAAAAATGCCTTTATCCCCAAAAACGTCCGTTTTTTACATAAAAAACTAAAAGCTTTGAATTTCGCTTCAATACACCGATACTGAATCAAGGTCAAGGAGGCATTTTCACGCAACGAGAATACGCGCATTTGATTCGCCGCATAGAAAACCCTATTGGGGTCATTTCTAGGAAAAATATAAAAAACAGTTTCCGAATTTTGAACCCCAACATTTTGGGTCGCTAATCCGAAGTACCAAAAATCCTGCCTACATCACTTACTCCCACTACCTTCCATTGCGTAAGCGGGGAGGTGATGGAGTTGTTGTCCAAATGCTGGGAGAATGCGAGGAAAGGAGGTCTGAAATTCTTACTTGTACAGCCATACTCAACGTGAAAGCCAGAAAAACTAGCAACGAAAATATAAATAGCTTGATTTCACCATCTTTTGTATCTGATGCAACTTTTCCCGCATTTTTCGATTTTCTGCGAAGAAACAAACAAACAACCATCCAAGTATTCATTACGAGCCCAGAAAAACCAGCGATAAAAGTAAATGCCGTGCCAAACCAACTGTTTTGGATCTAAATTAGGATCCCAATTTTTAAATAAAACAAAATTTTTACATTAAAAACGGTGTTTGAACCCAGCCAATAACCAGTCAATGGTGGATCTTGATCATCACTTGGGATACAAAAACCACCTGCGACCAATATATGCCAAGTTACTGGAAAAGGAATCAAGAAAATTATAGCTATAGAGATTGGGAATAATCGATACCATATCTAAAAATCCTTCTGACAACCATTTTTTAGAACCAGGGAAGTATTTTCAAGTTTGAAAACACGCGCAATCGATTTCTCGCATAGAAAAACTCTCGGATATCCGCTCAAGATCCGAATTATTCCATTTGTGCTTCAACACGCTACCCTGAATCAGGGTCAAGGAAGCGTTTTCATGCTTCAGGAGTGAGCGCAAAGCACAATTGATTCTCCGCATCAAATTAACCCTATACGTGTCATTTTTAGAAAAAAATTTCAGGTCCAAAATTCATGAGAAAATCACGAAAATTCCACTTTTTGGGACATCCTGTATATCTAATTTTTCTTATGTAAAATCTTACTTTGTGATTAGCAAGTGGCCAACAAATAGCTGTATATCGGTTTAAGGTTATGAAAAAATAAGTGGTGATTTCTGCATACATAACATAATATTCTAACCAAACGATGAATGTCGGTACAACGCCACTGAAATAAGAAATTTAAAAAATAATTGGTTGCGAGTAAGAGGAGAAGGAAACATGACATTACCCAACTTTTTTGGATCCCCACCCCCGTACACTATGCCCGACCCCATGGCCTCCTAGTCCTACTAAAGGAACTAGGGGCCTCCTAGTTCCTCATCGACTAGGCTTAAAAAACCATGATGCATTTTCTACTCGCCTCCTAGTCCCTCATTCCCGGTTTAAAAAACTTTTTGCCAAAGTGTAGAGAGATCCATTTGTCTAAATAAAATGGTACAACCTTGACGGAATCAATTTAAAATACCAATAAAACCATGAAGCACTTTCTACTCGCATATCAAAATAAAGCAGTATCCAACAAAGTATATCCTAAAATTACAAGAGAAACGTTTGTTGATCTCATTAATAAGCTTACAAGTATCCCATTTACAAGAAAAAGTTTATAAAAAGGACTACAGAATTCCTTTTTCTTAAATCAGCATGAAAATAATGCCAACATACAAAACAATAGAGGGTACAGCATACAATAAAACCAGAGTCATTTCAATGTTTCTATTCATCCTGTCTTTTACTTGAACTAACAACCAATTTGACACATATGAATTTTTACACTGACTATAGTCTACATAACTACGATTAATTGACACTTAAGATTATTAAAAAATTGTGAATTAACGTATAATTTCATGTAATGGCGAACTAAAAAATTGGTGTTTTCTTTTGAGAAATATCAACCTTTACAGAACTTTAGCCGGACAATAATTATACAGTTTAAAAATCAGTTGACTATAAATATAGTTGGTTGTTATACATTTGGACTTTCAACATTTGCCCTTTCTCAAATTTTAACATTTGCCCTTACCTGATTCAATAAAAGATGTTTATTGAAACGATTGATCAAAAATTTAAACTGTCTCAATTTTTAACGATTTTTTTGGTAAAGCTTTTTTAGTTTCTTAGCAATAGGAATGCACAGTATGTTCTATAGAAAGTGCTCGTATCTGGGTCGTAGCCAATTTCGATTCCTCATAGAAAGCCACCTAAAAAAATGCTTTGCACAATACTTGAAGTGAAAGAACTTACTGCAATTTTTTCAACTTCTTCCTCATCTGCCTGCCCAACTTGTTCTCTGGAATCTGTACTTCTTCCATACTCGTCTGCAGACCAAATTTCATTTTCTGCATTTATTTTTACTTAAAAACTTATTTGAACTTTACTGAACCAAAAATTCAAAAAACATATTACACAAAAATAGGCATCAGGATCGAATACATATCACTTCAAAAGGAAATTTACCGTCACAAGATTTTTTCACGGATTTTGTTCATGAGACGGAATTGCAAAAATGTTTAGACTTCGTGAAAAAAGACCTTGAAAATAATAATAATTTTTGCTTATTTTTATTTTCCTTAAATTTTTTCGCCCGCAACAAGTCTAAATTTTCGGGGGGTGTTTGTACACGTGTGAGCGAGAAAGCAATCTTGAAATGAGAAATATCATTTTTATACAATCGTTGTATGCTTTGAAAATGTATGCAATCACTTTTATGCATAAAATTACCCCTAGAAAGTGATTTGCAGAAAAAAACGAGGAAAATGACAATTTTTCACTTCAAAAATCCAATTTTTTCCTTGTACCTATTTTTAAAATTTTATTACAGCAAAGATGTGAAACTCTTGAATTTTATAGTGTGCAAAAATTTTTCTCGGACTTTCTTCTTTATTAATGTAAAACCGCTTTAAAAAGGTTCCTCATAACCGGGGATCAAGCATTAATTTTTTTTATTTTGACAAACATGTATATATTACATAATTTTACATATATAAATTCACTTTTTTCCCAAAATTGAAACAAAAATAATTTTCGAGTTCCCAAATCCAAGCATCTTGAGAAATTCTTTTCGAATCGTTTTGCTTAAGATCAATATAAACCACGGCGGTGACAACATAAAAATATCCCATGCATAAAATTGAATTTCGAATATGTTAAAAAACATCAATCTTGACATATTGGGATTTAAGACGAAAATGATCTAAAAATTGTAAAAATGAAAGCCTTAAAAAATCCTGTCTAGGGGTGCGTTCAAGCATGTCAAAAAAGTTGTAGAAAGTTGAAACATTTTTCGACAACTTTTCAACAACTTTTCGAGAACTTTTTCGACATACTTGAATACAGCCTAAGGCACATACTCTCACTACCTTCACTTGCGTGGGAGTGGTGAAGTATGTTGTTCAAATTCTGAGAGAATGCGAGGAATCGGAAATTCTTACTTGTATAACAACACTCAACGAGAAAGCCAGAAAAACTAGCGACGAAAATATCAAAAGCTTGATTTCACCATCTTTTGTATCTGATGCAACTTTTCCCACATTTTTCGATTTTCTGCGAAAAAACAAAGAAACAATCATCCAAGTGTTCATTGCGAGCCCAGAAAAACCAGCGATAAAACTAAATGTTGTGCCAAACCAACTGTTTTGGATCTAAATTAAGATACCCAATTTCCCAATTTTTAAATAAAACAAAATTTTTACATTAAAAACGGTGTTTGCATCCAGATGATAACCAGGCAATGGTGGATCACTTGGGATACAATAACCACCTGCGACCAACATATGCCAAGTTGCTGGAAAAGGAATCAAGAAAATTATAGCTATAGAGATTGGAAATAGTCGATTCCATATCTAAAAATCCTTCTGAAACGTCTGTATAATATAGATGTTGTATCCAATCCTGAATTTCATCCGATTCTGAATCGGACGTCCGATATTGAATATTCAATGTCCGACCATTTTTTAGAACCAAGGAAGCATTTTCAAGTTTCGAAAACACGCGCAATAGATTTCTCGCATAGAAAAACTCTCGGATATCCGCTCAAAAGCCGAATTTTTCCATTTGCCTTCAACATGCTACCCTGAATCAGGGTCAAGAAAGCGTTTTCATGCTTCGAGAGTGCGCGCAATCGATTCCCCGCATCAAATTAACCATATACGTGTCATTTTTAGAAAAAAATTTCAGGTCCAAAGCTCATGAGAAAATCACGAAAATTCCACTTTTTTGGGACACCATGTATATCTAATTTTTTTATGTAAAATCTTACTTTTTGATTAGCAAGTGGCCAACAAATAGCTGTATATCGGTTTAAAGTTATGAAAAAATAAGTGGTGATTTCTGCATACATAACATAATATCCTAACCAAACGATGAATGTCGGTACAACACCACTGAAATAAGAAATTTAAAAAATAATTGACTACGAGTAAGAAGAAAAGGAAAAATGACATTGCCCAACTTTTTTGGATCCCCACCCCCGTGCATTACACTCCTAGTCCTACAAAACTACGGGCCTTCTAGTCCCTCTAGAAGACCCCTAGTCGATGAGGAACTAGAATTGGATTTTGCCAAAGTGTAGGGAGATCCATTTTTCTAAATAAAGTGATACAACCTTGGCGGAATCAACTTAAAAAACCAATAAAACCATGATGCAGTTTCTACTCGAATATTAAAATAAAGCAGAATCCAACAAAGTATATCCTAAATTTACAAGAAAAATTTTAGTTAGTCACATTAATAAGCTTACAAGTATCCCGTTTACAAGAAAAAATTTATAAAAAGGACTACAAAATTCCTTTTTTTTAAAGTTTCGAGTAAGCATGAAAATAATGCCAGTATACAAAACAATAGAGGGTATGGCATACAATAAAACCAGAGTCACTTCAATGTTTTTATCCATCCTGTTTTCTACTTGAACTAAAAACAAATTTGACACATATGAATTTTTATACTGACTACGTAAATACACGACTAGTTGATACTTATATATGTTTATCAAAATATTATGAATTAACGTATAAGAGGTCATTCACATATCATGTGATCTAAATTTTTACTTTTTTAGACCCCCTCCCCCTCTCCATGATCAACCATGATAAAAAACTTGTATAATAAAATTTTTAAAATAAAAAAAATGTTTTCACATTGATTAATTCACAATTTAATCAGGATATCACTTAGGCTGCTCGTTAGCTGTTGTAAACAGCGGTTTACGACGTTAGCTGAGTCGTAATGCATTACAACTCGTTGTATTGCAAAATGACTAATTGTAAACTCGTTTGAATTGATTTGTATATTAACACGAAAACCCGATTTTTAAAATATGTCCAAATGGGTCAAGCGATAGCTTAAAAAATTCCTTAGCGCATGCTGAGTAAATTTAGTTTTCACCACTTTTTATGAAAACCTTTATGTTTCGAAGAAAAACCGTATAAACTTTTGATATCAAAACTCAAAAGCTCGAGCAAAAAAAACAAAAAGTTTATAAGGTTTTTCTTCGAAACATAAAGGTTTTCATAAAAAATGGTGAAAACTTAAGTTACTCAGCATGCGCTAAGGAATTTTTTGAGCTATCGCTCGACCCTCGACCCATTTGGACATTTAAAAAAAATCAAGTTTTCGTGTCAATATGCAAACCAATCCA
This sequence comes from Acrobeloides obliquus, assembly GCA_034698545.1. Classification (NCBI taxonomy): domain Eukaryota; kingdom Metazoa; phylum Nematoda; class Chromadorea; order Rhabditida; family Cephalobidae; genus Acrobeloides; species Acrobeloides obliquus. The sequence continues at coordinate 8,724 of JAQGBS010003646.1, forward strand.
AACGAGTTTACAATGAGTCGTTTTGCAGTACAACGAGTTTTAATGCATTACGACTCAGCTAACGCCTACATGTGCAATACGACAGTTAACGCCTCAGCTAACGTCGTAAGCCGCTGTTTACAACAGCTAACAAGCAGCCTTACTAAACATTTATTTCACCGATTTATCAAAAAAGTTTGTGATTTTCCCATAATCTCGTTTTTAATTTAATAACAAGTGTTTCAAAGGGCAAAAAGTTTGTAATTTTCCCATAATCTCGTTTTTAATTTAATAACAACTCAGTGTTTCAAAGGGCAAAAAGTTTGTGATTTTCCCATAATTCGGAAGATAAATCCGATTTTGAAATTTGTAGTTTCTCAGGATCTTAGTTTCCTTTCATTTAATTCCTTTCTATTCATGTTCAGCACCACGAAAAACGTCTAAATAAAAAAATCAGCCAATTCTGACTCGTATTTAAGGAGATAATACGGTTTTTTGACACATTAATTTTATCGACTTTTTCACTAAAAACCTATCTACTTTTTCAATTTTTGAGATTTTTTCAAAATTCTTTTTTTATTTTGTTAACAATAGGACGACGGCTCCGGATTCCGGTATCTTCTTGAAGAGCACGACAAATTAGACTAATCTGGCACATACATTTACAAGGGGGCCGGATAATTCTACCTGATCGTCATGATTTTCCAATTCATACATTAACAATTTTTCAATTTGGCGACCTTTTTTTTGGCCGACGTCAACAATTCTCAAGTTTTGCGTTATATCCAGCTTTACCATAACGCGAAAAATTTTGCGTCATGGTCGACCCCCTTGCGTGATGTATATATATTTATGTCATTTTGGGATAAAAATCATAAGGGGGGACTATTATGTTTTTTTTCTTGAAGGGAAGGGGGCGTGCGACATGCGACATGCGACATGATTTTCGAAAATTCGTGCGATATCCCCCCGGATAATCCGGGGGTTGTAAATGTATGATCTGGTACAAAAATAAAAGTTGTCACAGTGGTACTATGGGCACTTACTTTTTGGGGGCCTATTCGAAAAAGTAATGTTTTAGTATTTGGACCATAACTCTTTATAGGAAATGAATTGAGAGCTAGTTAACCACTCATGTGAAGTTTGGTAATCTGCGCTACAGCTTTTATATAGATATCTATATTAAATGTTCGCTTCAATAAAAAGTTAGACCTCAATCTTTGAGCATGCCATGATTTTTTTGGACCTGGCTTTCGACAAAGATCGGCCTTTTTGACCCTGTTACAGGGATTTTTGTCAAAGATAGTTGCTGAAAAGCTAATTTTTGGTATTTTCGCTCTAAAAAAATCGAAATTAAAAGCTTTTTCAGTAAAATTTTTTGCAAAAAAAATCCCATGACCTTGGCAATCGAATGAACCCATGGGCGACTGAAAAGGATTTAAACTAGATTTTTGGTGACCTTTTAAAAGTCCGGAATAAATTTTCTAACATACTGTATATAAAGTTATATAATAAATAAATGGTTTTTTAAAAATATTTTTATGTTTCATTTATTGTTTATTATTTATTTACGAATAAACACCTTTTTATCTATCTAATACTCGAGAACGTTTATACAAGGAAAATATTTGGATGTTCTCCTTGATTTTCAGGTGGTTTCTTGTCAATACACGTTATTCCACATTCTTCTCTCAGTTGTAAAAAGTGGTATCGCCTTGGGTCTGCCCTTGATTGGTACTCTTCGTATTATGTGATACTTTTACTGATGGAAAACTGTTGCCATTCGTTTTTGATGAATTGCCACTACTGACTCTATCGCAGTTTCATTTTTCTTGCAGAACACTCCTCTTGCAGCATTTCTTATTTCGGCGTGTAGCCATATATAAATAAAGCTGTTGCTTACACCGGCTAGGAGCAGACCGAGTATATAAAATGGTCCAAAACTTTTGAAAACAGCGAATCCGGCCATTTCCATGATTCCTATTAGAGCACTAGGGAACATGAGGAAAATGATGCCGAAGGAGAGGCGACTAGCCTGAAATTTAAAGCTTTCGTTTCTAAAAATCTATAATGGTTCTTTTGAGTTGTTAGATCTCGAATTTCAAAATTTTATGATCATGATTTTTATGGTTACCTCGAAAAGTTGAGCAGCTTCTTTTTTAGCTGTAGCTGAAGAAAATGCACAGCTAGATTTTTTGGCGAGCTTCCTTAAATCATATCCTACAATGGTGGTATTTACAACAACCAGGAAGTCTAGAACCTAAAATTTGAGTTAAAATGATCATCTTTAGAGAATTTTTGAAAAGGTGAGGGAGGAGGTGTGAAAAAATTTCTCTTACCATATTACTAATACCCCAATAAGTTTTATAAATTTGCCCGACAAAACACCCAATTGCAGCACAGCCTAAAATATGACATTCAATTTTAAGACATTTTTTGTACTAAACAATCATTTTTTCTATATCCCTTACCCGGTTGCTGTTGTACATTAGTAAAGAGGAACTCTAGCGTAACATCGACCGAAGCGAG
>JAQGBS010003647.1:0-11231 GCA_034698545.1 Acrobeloides obliquus
CAAAACCAATAATAGTTTGATTCTTTTGAGTTTCATCTGGTGTTAGGGTAATATTAGTTGGTTCTAAAATATTAGGATTATTTTTTGAGAAGTTTGAATTAAAGATATGACATTTGTAAATACAAAATTTCATGCTATTTGGACGAGTTTTTGAAAATTCGAATTGTTACTCCAAGGGGTAAAAAATTCAAATGTTCAAAAACTTGTCCAAATAACATGAAATTTTGTATTTAGGAGGTTTTTCGACATGGCTTTTTTCGTTATGTTTGCATGAAAACCATGAAAAGCTTGATAGCCCATCATTTCGCATTACCGGGGTACTCCAGGGAGGCGTTTATAAACTTTTTTATGCTGTTTACTTTTTTCGATAAGTATTCTTAATTTTGTCAGTTTTTTAAAGTGTCCATTAATGCTTTGCAAGATTTTCGATTAGAAGATTTTATGAGAGATTGCAACTTTCAGATAACGCTTTAAGGAATGGCTAGTATCAATGCGACTTCTTCATGGTTCATTACCCAGTCATCTCAAGGAGTTCAATTGGCTTAAACTTTTCGGTCAGCGAAATGAAGTGCTCATCAGCCTATGTCACAGATTGCGATTTTCTTTCCGTGCATAAAGGCTTTCATGATTTTTATCCCAACGGCCCTCTCTAGGGCTATAAGAGGTGTCAAAGTCCATACCCCCGGAGAAATGCCTCTCTGGAACACCCCGTAAAACGAGAAATGATGGGCTATCAAGCTTTTCATAGTTTTCATGAAAAAATAACAATACCAATGTGTTTTTCAGTTAAAAACCCTAATACGATGTTTTTTGGTCGATTTTAAAAGAAAAATTTTTTGAGCGTTCGTGCCTCGATAAGTGCGGCCCAATAAATGAACTAACTCTGAATTTTTAGATTTTAACCGCTGGATGTTACTCCCATGAGGAACCCTTGTCTGAATCCCGGATCCTTGCCTAAATTGAACTCTTACTTCTAGAAGTATCAAAGTTTAATGTAGTCCTCAAAAAACGTTTCCCACTTTGTGACGACGTATAAACAGCCGCTTGACCTTGGCTTAAAGTTCCAAGGGGTGGGAACTCATCGCAATAAGTCGAGTTACAAACACAATTAATATTAATATTTGACCCTTGATATGACTTTTGGATACATGTCTTTTGAGCCGAAGCATGTGCTAAATTAAGCTAATATTTTGCTCTTAAAAACTTTAAAAACCTGTTAATAAACCCAGTGCAACTAATATATAGGTTAGATACTCCATTTCAGAAATAAAATAAAAAGGATGATATGTTTGCAAGAAAAGCTCTGCTTATATATCTTACTTTTTAATGGATTTTTAAGATAATATTTGACACTGGTCTTTATAGTGATAACATTTGACACTGGTCTTTATTGTGAATGTATGTAGGTTAAATTTGATTGATAACTACAGGGCGTGGAAAAAACTAGACTTTTTGAAGATTTTGTGCAATTTTTAAAAAAATTTCAAATTTTTAAATTTTCACAAAAATAACACTATAGGGGATTTTTATTGCGAATAATCGATGTCGCGTATTACCAAACCTTGAAATGCTTCCCTGACGTTGAATTAGCCTTTTCCTTTCGCTTCAATACATTCACCTTTTCCTGAATCAGGATCAGCGAATGTTTTCGAGGTTCAGCAAGGCACGCAACCGATTTCTCGCATAGAAAATCCTCTATTCGATGAAAATTAAAAGCTTAAAAATCTTTGAAAAATAGTTTAAAAATCACAAAGTCAAGATTTTTGTCACACCCTGTATAAAACCATAAAGCATGTGGTCTGCACATGATAGCAAATTCTTCCTTGTTATGATTTCCTGCTCAGTGCTCACTTTATTAATCTCCATTCTCTCGACCTGCTGACTTTTTCTTCATTTTATTTGTTAATGGATTTTTATGATCATATTTGCACTCAAATTTATTGTGAATATATGGAGTAATTAAATTTTATTAATACAATAACTACAGGGGAGTGGAGACAACTTTATTTTTTTGGCGGTTTTGTGCAATTGTTTTCAAAATTTTTCATGCTTTTAAAAGGCGATATCTCGAAAATTCGCACAGGAAATGGGAGTACGCCAAAAAGTGTCGCTACAACTTGAAGCCTATATTATTTTTAAGTACCTAGTGAGTGATTAACAAAAACATAAAAATTAGGTTCCGTGCCTTTATACGTGTGGATCTAGGGTCATGTTTGGCAAAAATCGTCATCAGGACCATTTTAGTATTTCTATAACTTTTTCTATAAATGCGTTTCATACAATTTAAAACACTTTTTTATTGCCCATCGTTGCCCTTTTCAACAACATCAAAACTATGTCCCAAGCCTTTGTAGTTTTCGAGAAAAGTGACTTTCTTTCTATAGATAACGATTTTTTACCCTCTCAAAAAATCACTTTTTGAGCTTTAGCTCGAAATTTTTTCGCTACAGGAGCTCCAATTGCACATAAAAATAAACTAGAATTCCTGGTCGATATCCCTGACCAAGTCACTTTTCAGTAACCGGATGCCTAAAAATGTCTCCATAGCTAAAACTGAAGGAGGTCAAAAATTGAAAATTCTTTCGATTAGCGAAATTTCTATAATTTATATATATTCGGGAAATTCATGAAAAATGGAGCATTTTTTGTTTTTGCAGTAAATTTTGAATCGCTAATGGCTTTGAGATAATCGCGTTTGAAGTTGGCGATTTTTGAAATTTGTTTTGAATTTGAAATTGCCACAAAGACCTCAGTAACCATAACCGTTCAAAATTTTCAAAAAATTCAATTTTTTCTTGAAACGAGAGTGGGATTCGATTCTTCGTTTAAAATTACACCAAAAGGTAAAAAAAATTTGTTTCAAAAATGCCATTTTCTCATGTTCCCTGTGCGTTTCAGCATGTCAAATAAACTTCACTAAACATTTGGTGTAATTTTTGACGAGGAATCGAATGCACAACTCTTGTTTCAAGAAAAAATTGAATCTTTTAAAAAAATTTGAACGATTATGATTACGGTTTTAGTTAAGCCAGGCTTCAGCAGCCGACTTTAAAACAGTTCGACTTTTTCAGTTTTTTTTTTTTTGAATATATTTTTAATTCTAAGATTTGAAAACAAAAAATTTTGAGAAAATTTTTTTATAATTTTAATCGACTTTTTTATCTATCTACTTTTGATCGATTTTTCGAGCATCGTATTCAACTTTATCGACTTCAAATTTTCTGATTCGATTTTAAAATGAACCGGTTTCAGCTTTCGACTTTCAAAAAAGATCGGTTTCAACCGGCTTCAACTTTTGAATACTAGTATAGGGGGTATATGTACCCTCCCCCCAAGGGCTAAAATAAAAAATTTAAAGAGTCCCCCTATATTTTTGACCAAAAATTTTGAGGGTCGGGATCTTGTACCCCCATGAAAAATTCTGGATACGGCATTGCTACTGATAGCCTATTTTCTGGAATGTTTCTAAAGTTTATTGTTGATATTCTAATCACTATAAACAATTGTTGTAAAAGATTTAGGCTCCAGGTTTAAATTGATTACGCCGCCTTGTTTATTGATAATTGAAACTTGATAAGTTGCAGACCCGTCTTTGTTGTTCAGCACAACAACTTTTTGCCCAGATGGTGTTAGTGCTGCCACACTATCAATGTTAGTAGAACTTATAAATCCAGTTTTGTTAATGCCAATAATAACAGAATCTGGGACAATGAATTTCCTAAAAGTATATTAATGGTAGTGCGAAATAATTAAAATTTGAGTTCTCGCAGGAGCCAGTTTTCGTTTCAATACACAGGCTTTTTGTGGAAAATCTATTTTTGCATCGATTTTTTAAATTTTCATAAACTGAACAGGAATCTTGCATAACCCAATAGGGGGTCATAAAATTTTTTTCGGAACTCGAGACTTGTATCAATCGATTTCTTGTGCCCGAAAACCCCCAAGTACCAAAAATTCGGAGAAAATTTTTTTCGAGAAACATACTGGGAGTGCACCCCCTTTAAATTACAAAAATTTACGCAAGATGTCCGAGCGCATAATACATAGGCTGTTTTTCAAATTCATCAGTGATATTACTGACAAGTATTGGTGCGTCGACAAAATTTCCAACCCAGTTTGGTCCACCACGTGGATCTAGGCACAAGTTCCAATCGACCCATCCGGTAACCCAGTTTTGAAGAATCTGAAACATAGTATCTATCAATTTTAACAGTACTAATTAACTAACAGCCATTATACGCTGCATATAAGTGTCTCCTTGACTCCATTGTCCCGGTTTTGTACCATCTTCATTACAAGCCTTAAATTTTTTCTTTCTTTTTATATTTTTTTTCAAAAACCTCAGTGTACAATATCCACTTTCCATTTAACTTTGCATGAGCTTCAGATAAAATAGTTGGACTCGTGCCATGATCATCATACCAATGGACAGCCAATCCATCGACAATATTAAATGCATCTTGATCTCCAAATACCTAATAAAAAAATAAGTTACTATGGAAATTGTTTATAGAAAACCGTGTTAGTATAGTCGAGAACCATGTTTCGATTATGGTCCAAAACCATGAGTTTCAAATTTTTTGTGGTTGGATTGGCACGTAATGTTTGTCCCCATGCTCCTTTGGCAAAATCACTAAAAAATAATAGGAAAAGCAAACTTGGGGATAAGGATAGTGGACTTTTCAAAAAAAGTGCTGTACTGAGGTACTTACCGGTAAGATGAACTAGTTTAAGCACACACATATGCAATGTTGGGAACCTTTGTCTTCCTGGACAGGTCTGTATAGACTAGACTAATCATGGGAAAGGGATTTTCCAACCCTTACACACTCTACTGAGTAAAACTTTTAAAGAGTACCGTTCCGTTTCGGAAGTAAAAATCATTGATTGCCATCTTTGAGACGCATCAGGCTCATTTTGCATAGTTACACCCCAGAAATTAATTCCATTCTTTGCATATTCCTCAAAAAATCTAAATGATAAACAATATTTATGTTTAATGAAATCCTGAATTACCTAACAAAATAATTAACCCAAGTTTGATAATATGGGCCATTCACATTCCCTTTCAAATAGCCACCATGTTCCATCTCTCCATTAGTTTTCATCCATGCTGGAGCTGACCATGATGAACCAAATACGTTTTGAAATCAACAACATTTTTGAAGAAAAAACTATACAAATCCAACGAAACATTGCCTGATTTGCAATAAGTTTGAGTATTGACACGAAAATTTAAAATAACGAATTTCTTGACAAACGCGAATTCGGGATCTTTCAAAAAAACAACCTATAGAACAGATTTCTTTATTAATTTTCATTTTCTGGACCTGTTGTCTTTTTTTCATTTTCTAGACCTGTCTATTTTCAAAAGAAGGACTCTAGACACTTGACTATCGAGCGTATCCTTTAAAAAAATTTTTTTGCATAAATAAAAACACTTTAATCAATCAACATTTCATTCTAATCACTATAAACAATTGTCGTAAAAGAGTTAGGCTCCAGGCTTAAATTGATTACGCCACCTTGTTTATTGATAATTGAAACTTGATAAGTTGCAGACCCGTCTTTGTTATTCAGCACAACAACTTTTTGTCCAGATGGTGTTAGTGCTGCAACACTATCAATGTTGATAGAACTTGTCAATCCCATTTTGTTAATACCAATCATAACAGAATCCGGGATAATAAATTTCCTAAAAGTATATTAATGGTAGTGCGAAATCAATAAAATTTGAATTCCCGCCAGAGCCGGTTTTCGTTTCAATACACATGCTTTTGGAAAAATCCATTTTTGCATCGATTTTTTAAATTTTCATAAAATGAACAGGAATCTTGCATAACTCGTTGAGACGAATAAAATAACACAAAAATTATCCAATTTGAAAATTGTGTTTGGTTATTGAAGCTTGTCGACAAGTTTTCGTTTCAATAACCAAACACAATTTTCAAATTGGATAATTTTGGTGTCCTTTTTTGCGTCTCATAGAGTTATAAGAATTGCTACAATGTTTATTTTATGAAAATTTATAAAATTGATGGAAAAATGAATTTTCCGCCAAAGTATGTGCATTGAAACGAAAACCGCCTCCAGTGAGAATTCAAACTTTTAATTGCATGCGCACTACCTTTAAATGGGGTGCACACCCAGTACGCTTCTCGAAAATTTTTTTTTCTCTAAATTGGTTGATTTTTGGCACTCGGGTGTTTTCGAGCATGAGAAATCGAATGTCGCAAGTTCCGAGTTTCGAAAAAATTTTTATAACCCCCTACCGGGGTACCTCATGTCAAAAAATCAATTTTTTCAACTTTTTTATTTTGGCTCTAAATTGGCTGATTTTTGATACTTGGGGTTTTTTGAACATGAGGTAACATGATAGGGGGTCATGAAAATTTTGTTTGCAGCTCGAGACTTGTGTCAATAGATTTCTCGTGCCCGAAAACCCTTAAGTACCAAAAATCAGCAATTTGGAGGGAAATTTTTTTCGAGAAGCGTATTGGGCGTGCACCCCCTCCCCTTTAAATTACAAAAAATTTACGCAAGATGTCCGAGCGCATAATACATAGGCTGTTTTTCAAATTCATCGGTGGTATTACTGACAAGTATTGGTGCGTCGACAAAATTTCCAACCCAGTTTGGTCCACCATGTGGGTCTAGGCACAAGTTCCAATCGACCCATCCGGTAACCCAGTTTTGAAGAGCCTGAAACATAGATCTCTAAATTTGAAAAGTACCAACTAACCGCCATTATATGTTGCATATATCTGTCTCCTTGAGCCCATTGTCCTGGGTTTGGACCACCATTACAAGCCTTAAATTTTTTTTCCTTTTTTTATTTTGTCCCAAAAACCTCTGTGTACAGCATCCATTTTCCATTTAACTTTGCATGAGCTTCAGATAAGATAGTTGGACTCGTGTTTCCATCTGTATACCAATGCACAGCCATTCCATCGACCATATTAAATGCATCTTGATCTCCAAATACCTAATAGGTTTTAAGTTACTGTGAAAATTGTTTATAGAAAACCGTGTTAGTATAATCGAGAACCATGTCTCGATTATGGTCCAGAACCATGAGTTTCAAATTTTTTGTGGTTGGATTGGCACGCAATGTTTGTCCCCATGCTCCTTTGGCAAAATCGCTAAAAAATGATAGAAAAAGGCATAATTGAGCACAAGTGTAGTGCATTTTTCAAGAAAAGATGCTGTACCCCCCCCCCCCCACCCAAGAATTTTTTTGATTCAGACAATCAGAGCCTTCAGCTCTGCATTGTTACAGTAAGTCTTGTTAAGTATTATTTTGAAGTGCTACGAACAATGCAATGTGTAGATGTAAAGAGATCTAAAGTTTAAGGACAATAGAAGTCGCTGTGCGATTTTAATACTGATTCTAGAGGCGCTTACGTGCCTGAATTGGTCACTTGGTGAACCAAAGTTTATTTTTAGAAAAAATTCTCCCTGTATCCTACACTAACCTCTTTCCCGCTTCCTCACATCCCTTATCCCATAACTCAACCTTTTTCAATACAAAAATCAACCCCTCCCCTCACAACCCTCTCAAATCCCGCCACCAACTCATCCCTTTCAACTTCCCCAACCTTCCCCACTCCATATCCCCTAACTCCTTCCATCCCCCTAACCTCCCCATCGCTTCTACACTCTCAACTTCCCCGAGCCCCTATCTCCATCCCCTAACTCCCATCATTTTCCTCACCTCTACCTCCGCCCCTCAGCTCCGTCATCCCTCACACCCCAATCCCCAACTGACCCCCTTCTCTTACCCCTCCTCGTATCCACCTCCCCAACACTTGCCCATGAGACGAAATCGTAACATGATCATTGTCAAGCGCCTCTGCTTTTCCTTGAAAACGACCCATGAGACGAAAACGGAAACGGGACATGTTTCACCTTCTGTTCACCCCTGCCACAACATACAAGGGAAACGCGACATGTAACGGAAACGGGGACGTTTCACCTTGCATGTTCGCTCCTGCCGTCACGAGCAACTGACCTCAATATAGCCCTATACTTTAGATGTCGATTTAAAAATTTCATCCAAAACGGAGCTAAAATAAAAAAGTTCTAAATTTTTTCCCTGCTCAGACCCGATAAATTATTATATAAAGAATGATAATGAAATAGAAGCACTGCTACCACTCATCCTAAACAAAAAGCTTTTCAAGTGACTCCCCCCAATTCACTCTGTGAGTAAAACTTTTGAAGAGTACCGTTCCATTCCGGAATTATAAATCATTGATTGCCATCTTTGAGACGCAGCAGGCTCATTTTGCATAGTTACACCCCAGAAATTAATTCCATTCTTTGCATATTCTTCAAAAAATCTAAATGATAAACGATATTTATGTTTAATGAAATCCTGAATTACCTAACAAAATAATTAGCCCAAGTTTGATAATATGGGCCATTCATATTCCCTTTCAAATAGCCACCATGTTCCATATCCCCATTAGTTTTCATCCATCCTGGAGCTGACCATGGAGAGCCAAACAGCTTTAATTGATTGCCTGTTTGAGAAAGAAGGTTTTGTGCAATTTTTATAAATGGTATCTAAAAATTGTAGTTGTATTATTGGTTAACCAGTGAAGTGGGAGAAGGGCAGGGGTAAAATGCGGGTAATTCAACCTTATAATTAAAATCTTCTTGAGTTAAAGCAAAGTTGGTCAAGTTCATATCCCCATCAACATCGTCATAAGAATAATTACGTGCCGAAAAGTCACAACTTGCTATAGGTACGCGACCAACTGTATAGCCAATTCCTAAAACATTTCAATCTTAGAGTCTGTTTCCAGTCCCATAAAAGTCTCCCGACCTCTATACAATCCCAAAAAAGTTCCCCGGCCTCTGTAAAAAGCGATCCCATTCGATCTGACAAGTTCGATCCCGCTAGGAGCCAATTCTTTTTGCAGCGTCCAAAAACGGATAAAAATTTTTGCCTAGACGTAATTTTATGCGGGGAATCGATTGTGCGCATTCCCGAAGCATAAAAACGCTTTCTTGACCCTGATTCAGGGACGAGGGGGTATATTAAATCAGGAAAGCATTTTTACGCTTCGGAAATGCGCGCAATCGATTCCCCAGTAAAATTACGTTTAGGCAAAAATTTTTATACGTTTTTGGACACTGCAAAAATAATTAGCTCCTGGCGGGATCGAACCTGCGGGCCCAAGTTGCTTAACTTGCCAGATTGAATGGAATCACTCTTTACAGGGATCGGAGAACTTTTTTGGGATTGTGGCTAAAAACAGACTCTATGGTCATCGACTTTTTACAAATGGAGCTCACCTTCAAGTCCAAAATAGGCACCGATCAAATTCTGTTGAGCACCTGAACTTAATTTAGCAATATTTATGCCAGCAGCATCAGTGAAAGCGCCGCCAAAACCAATAATAGTTTGATTCTTTTGAGTTTCATCTGGCGTTAGGGTAATATTAGTTGGTTCTAAAATATTAGGAATATTTTTTGAGAAGTTTGAAGTAAAGATATGGCATTTGTAAATACAAAATTTCATGCTATTTGGACAAGTTTTTGAAAATTCGAATTGTTAGCCCAAGGATAGGGATGTTACATGTCAAAATAGAAAAAGTGGCAAACGCCATGTCAAAACGTGGCATGTTTTTTTGGTTGAAAATCGAAAATTTTGATCAAAAATCGAATTTCGGTAGAAAAATTGAATTTGTTGTGAAAAATTTATTGAAATTATTGGTCCTAATGAATTTGATCGTTTCTTTAAAAAACGTCCAAAAACGTGGTAAATGCCACGTTTTCGATGCGATGTAACATCCCTACCCAAGAGGTTATCAAGGCTCAAACGTTCAAAATTTTTCCTTTTAAAATCAATTAAAAAACGTCGTATTAGAGTTTTTCAGTCTAGTTTTCAAAGGTTTTCATGCAAAAATAACGATACCAATGTGTTTTTCAACTAAAAAACCCTAATACGATGTTTTATGGTCTATTTTAAAAGAAAAAATTTTTTGAACGTTCGGGACTCGAGAAGAACGGCCCAATAAGTGAACTAGCTCTGAATTTTTAGATTTTGACCGCTGGATGTTACCCCTACGAGGAGTCCTTGCCTGAATTGAACTCTTACTTCTAGAAGTATCAAAGTTTAATGTAGTCCTGAAAAAACGTTTCCCACTTTGTGACGACGTATAAACAGCCGCTTGGCCTTGGCTTAAAGTTCCAAGGGGTGGAAAGTCATCGCAATAAGTCGAATTACAAACGCAATTAATATTTGACCCTTGATATGCCTTTTGGATACATGTCTTTTGGGCAGAAGCATGTGCTAAATTAAGCTAATATTTTCTTCTTAAAAACTTCAAAAACCTGATAATAAAGCTAGTGCAACGAATATATAGGTTAGATACTCCATTTCAAACATAAAATAAAAAAGACGATGTGTTTGCAAGAAAAGCTCTGCTTATATGCTTACTTGTTAATGGATTTTTATGATAATACATTACTGATCTTTATTGTCATTGTATGGAGTAGATTAAATTTTATTGATAAAATAACTACAGGGCGTGGAAAAAACTAGATTTTTTGGCGATTTTGTGTAATTTTTTCAAAAATTTTTCACAAAATAACACTATAGCGGGTTTTTATATGTGTGTGTGTAATCGATTTCGCATATTGCCAAACCTTGAAAATGCTTCCCTGACCTTGAATTAGCCTTTTTCTTTCGCTTCAATACATTCACCTTTCCCATAATCAGGCTCAGCGAACATTTTCGAGGTTCGGCAAAACACGTAATCGATTTCTGGCATAAAAAATCCTCTATAGGGTTATTTGATGAAAATTAAAAGCTTGAAAATCTTTGAAATATAATGTTAAAATATCAAAGTCAAGTTTTTTGTCACACTCTGTATAAAACCATAAAAAATGTGGTCTGCAGCACATTTTTTTTGTGCTATGATTCCCTGTTCCGTGCTCACTTTATTATTTCCATTTTCTCGAACTGTTGTCTTTTGTTTCATTTTCTAGACCTGTTTATTCCCAAACGAAGAACTCATAACACTTGACTATCTAGCGCATATTTTTCAAAAAATTTTTTCTTGGATCAGGCATAAATAAAAACACTTTAATCAATAAAACTTTCAATCTAATCACTATAAACAATTGTAGTAAAAGATCTAGGCTCCAAACTTAAATTGATCACGCCGCCTTGTTTATTTATAATTGAAACTTGATAAGTATGAGCATTGCTCTCGATG
>JAQGBS010003648.1:0-11231 GCA_034698545.1 Acrobeloides obliquus
TACCCAAAATATTGATACTCTAGAAAAAATTGCTGGTATTCAAAAGGTTATTGAGTGCCATGGTAAATTTTTTGGGGAAAAAATTTTTATTGGTGATAAATTTTAGGCTCATTTTCAAAATCAACTTGCTTAAGTTGCAAAAATGAGGTGGATTCGGAAGAAATTAGGGAAGATGTACTGGCTCAGGTAATTAAAAAAGTCTTAGGCTTGAGCTTAGGCTTAATCTTAGGTTTAGGCTTAGACTTAGCGTTAGGCTTAAGCTTAGGTTTAGCCTTAGGCTTATGTGAAGCTTAAGTTTAGGCTTAGGCTTAAGTTTAGGCTTAAGTTTAGCCTTAGGCTTAGCCTTAAGCTTAGGCCTAAGTTTAGCCTTAGGCTTAGCCTTAGGCTTAGACTTAGACTTAGCCTTAAGCTTAGGCTTAAGTTTAGCCTTAGGCTTAGACTTAGACTTAGGCTTAAGCTTAGGCTTGGGCTTAGGCTTAATCTTAGGCTTATTCTTAGGCTTAGTGATTTCACATGTCACTAATTAGTAACTTTTTTCATTAGTATCAGAAGTCGATTGCTCCGCGCTTGTGGATTATCCGAGAATGACTCCGAGCAGCGCGACTTTTTTTAATAAATTCGATTTTGAAGTAGTGCCAAAGTACTCTTCAAAACTTTTACTCCATCTTCTCCCAACCATCTACACCTCGGCCATGCCCAAAATTCTAAATCAATTTTTTAGAAAATTTCCTATTGCAAAAAATGCAAAACCGGTGTCATGAAACCAAATATTGTCTTCTTTGGCGAAGATCTTGGCGACGATTTCCATGAACAAATATCTGAAGATATTGATAAAGTTGACCTCTTGGTCGTAATCGGCAGTTCTTTAAAAGTTCAACCTGTCGCCTTGATACCCTTCAATATCGACCCTGACGTTCCTCAAATCTTGATCAATCGTGAATTATTGCCGCATTATCAATCGGATATAAAGTTATTGGGAAATTGTGATGATATAATTTTGGCTTTAAGTATGGCAATTGGCGGTGAAATTAAGGATGAAATGGTGCAAGGTTAGTTAACATGGTGGCCGAAAATGAGCGATATTAGGGGTATAGTACGTTTCATGAGTACGCTTCAAAAAATTGACGCTTCATAGCGTAGGTAATAGAGAAGCCGATCGTCCGATCTGGCAAGTTAAGAAACGTTGAGCCCGCATTACGTGTGTAGAAAATCCTGCTAGTAAAAACTTTTGAAATCAAAATTTAAATTTTAAGAAGAAAAAGTTTTTGCTAAATGAAAATTAAAATTTTTGCTGGGATCGAACATGAAGCTCAACGTTGCTCTTCTCTATCACCTGCGCTATGGAGACAACTTTTTTTGAAGCGTTCTCTTGACAGACTTTACCAGAATTACTAGCGTATACCCTGATATTTTTTCCGGAAAGTCATTTAAAATAAAATCTTTGGCATCGAGCCGAAGGCGCTTCGTCTCCCGATTCTTTATCGATATTTTCTTTTTTTTAGAGCTCCATAAACGTGCTATTACTACTTCAAATTTGGAAGCTGAGTGCCAATGTTTATCAACAGATGAATTTAAAGAGCTTATTGATCAACCTGCTACAAAAAGATCTCGAATTGATGAAGAAAATGCTAATGAAAATATGGCAGCTTTATGGGAAAGTAATTATGTTCCCGTCGAAACTAAACTACCTTCAAATAGTTATCTCTTGGTAAACTTTTTATAATCAATCCTACATATAAAATTCTATTTAGGTACCTCCAAACATAAACGTTTTCAAAGGAGCTGAATACTTTTATGATCGCGATCTCAACTCATTCGTCCGAAAAGTTGGCAGCGCAACTCCAAGATCATGCTCACCATGTGGTGATGATGATGAAGATTCAAGTTCCGGTAGCAGTGAATCTTCCGATGATGGTCCAACAAGATGTGGCTCACTACCTCCCAATGCTAAAATCGTACCTCAAGATGAAGATGAAGAAGACTTTGAACCCCTTTCAGAACTAACAAAACGTGGAGAATCTTGTCCTCCACCAATGATTGATAGTGAAACGGAATATGATCCAGAAGATCTTATGTGAAGCTTATGTGAAAGAGATATTGTCATTATTTTTTTTAAATTATCTTATTTTTGACATCCGATTCTTAACGAATGTTGTGCATTTTTTATCCAACTAAAGAAAACCTAATAATATTATCAGCATTTTAAGCCCATTTTTGAATCTTATAAAAATTAATGCTATACTCCGTTTCCCGAACACGGTGACCCAAAACGTGCGAAAAGTGAGAACATCCTCAAAAACGCTATAAAAACGGCCAGAAACTTGTTCTAGAGTGTTTTTCTATACTAGAAATCGATTGCGTGCATTTTCGAAGCATGGAAACGTTTCCCTGATTCAGGGAAGGGGAGGGTTTTTTGAAGCAAAAATTAACTAAAAGGCTATGGGGGCCAACTTCTTATGACCAGGAAACGGAGTATTTGTTGTTTTTATTTTAATATAAACGTTTTTGTTATTCTTTAAACAACATGTTATTTGAATATTTCATTCAAAACTTTCATTAATCACTGTACAGCCCCCATAGGTGAAATAGGGGATCCATAACATAGGTGAAGGGGATATATCCTCTTGTGCGCAAAAAGTGGTCGACCCTCTCCCCGCGTAAATTTTGCGCCAAAGTTGTTTTAAAAAACACGTTCCGCGAGAGAACCAAACTTCGGATGTCACAAAAATTTTTTCATCGCTGAACGAAAACTGAGGTGGATATTCTGATAGAACTCACCGAGTTATGCACTTTAATTCTGGGCTCTCGACCCAGCGACCTCTTGGCGCTATGACCCCCTAGAAGTTGGTAAAAACGGTCATTTTTCGATCAAACTTGGATCGGCTCTAAGTCGGTAAGTTTGTTAGCTTTCGGAAAACGGTCTTTTGCATTTAGTAGTTGGAGATTAGGGCTTCATTTTATACCAAGACCACCCTGATCCCAGGCATTCACATAATTTTATACTTGGCCAAATATACAAAATTACCCCCAAAATTGACGACCCCTCGTGGAGTCAAAGTACCCTTAAACTTTCAGCGCTCAACACAAAACTTTCCATAAAGATAGCTCTATATTATCGGGTTATTTGAGATGGGTCAAATATGACCCAGTGGGCTCGAAGCGGTCAAATTGCATAAAAATGAATTTATTTGTAGTTTGTAAAAATATTTTTCCAACCTTAATAAAATCTCCACCTAAATCTTCATTGGCATTATTATCATCCGTATCACTTCCATCTTCTGGTGGCACTAGCATGATATCTGCTTGTAAAACATCTTCATTTTCTAGCTCATCTTTCAACAAAACGCGACTCTTCTTCAGTGTTTATGGCTTTACAAGTAAATAGAAGAGAGATGGTCGATTTAAAAGTGTTTTAGCTCTTGCCATAGTCAATCTGTTTATAGCAAACGAATGTGTTCTTTCTTCGATCTTTAATTAGTAACGCTATGCAGAAAATAAAAAATGAATCATGCTGTTTACGAACTCTTTGTTGATTTTTAAGCAATTTGACTGGTTCGAGCCCAAGCATCTCAAATGGACCAAATTTTTGAAGACGAATAATATTTTTTTGCTTCAATTTTATGATCAAAAGTTTATGATATCATTTCTTTAGATAAGAAAAATATTACATTAAATTAAACATAAAATTTTTTGCAGTCTGAGGTTTTTCGATATGAACAACTCTAAAGTGAAGAAATTTTTTTTGACTACAGGAACTTGGAAGAGTATTGGTGGCAAGCCTGAAAATTCGCAAAAATGTGTATAACTTTTTTTCTTGACAGTCAAAAATCGACCGCGATGTAATATTTCAACGCGAAATTTTATGAGGAACAACTTTGTAGAACATCATTTTCTCGGAAAAAATCATCTAACAATTCCAAAGTGTTTATTTTAAAAATGCAAATTTTTCCAAAATTTTTTACCACTTTATTAGTCTTAGGCTATAAGTTAAAAAAATTTATTCCTCTAAATTCAAAATTTTGTACTTTTTGAGTAGAAATTTATATGCTTCCTTAATTTCAATGTATGCCAAAGTCGAAAAATTGGCGTTGTGATCCGAGCGATTAAGCGATTAGTGCTATCTTGTAGCGCACTTTTCTAATTTCTGGCAGTGTTTTATTCAATATCTTTTATTATAAATAATTTTGAGAAATAATGTCAAAAGAAAACATGCTTCGAGAACGTGTATACAAGTTCTATTTCGACAACTTGGAGGCTGGGAAAATCCATACTGTGAGGCATTTTATCAATGAAGGAATGTCCAAAAACACTTATCTTTTAATACTGTCTATGATATCCTACGGCTTTTTGAAAACGATTTGCCTTCTTCCCGCAAGTCCAGATCGGGCAAACCACCAAAAGACACGTCAAAAAATCAAGGCTTTGCAGCAAAAATTTGAACCCTTGATTAAAGACTCAAATTATGCCTTTAATGCCGACACTTATCTGAAGGAATATGTTCAAAAACGTCTCATTCCTTACATTCAACGCAACTAATTATGTCTTTAGCCGGATAAAGCAAGCTCGCACTATGTCAATAAAGTCGTAAATCACCTGTGCGAGGAGGGTGTTAATTTCGTCAAAAAAGAAGACAACCCTATTAATGTGCCAGAAGCAAGATGTATTGAGGACTTTTAGTTATTTTAAAAGGGCGTGTCTACGCAAACGCTCGGAAAGCAAAAAACACCCGTCCACTCACCAATCTATTAAATTGTGCTTGAGAAAAATGGACGCAAATCTTGTACTGAGGCTGGCGGGGGGTACCAAGAAAAGAATCGACTATATCCGCAAACATGGAGTAATCGAAAAATAATAAGTGGCGTTTTTAATAGTATTTTTCTCGTTGTTTAATCTATATTAACGCAAAATTTTATGTGCAACAACTTCGTAGAACAACACTTTCTCCTGAAAAGCCATTTAGGGGGTCAACATTTTCGATTTTTTAACCTTATGCCACAAAAGTAGGTTTTTGAAGTACGTAATTGAACAAGTACCCCAGGAAATTCAGTTCGACCAAAAACGACTAGTATTTTGGAAAGGCCCAGTCAAGAGCTAAAAATAAGGCAAAAAATTTCCGCCCGCAAAAAATTTCCTGGGGTGCTATGGCTAAAACATTGAATTTGTGACACATGAAAAACAGGGGTTTTTTGGGTGTTTTCAATTTTTTAAATTTTTCTTAAAGGTTTGACATATTGGTGTATAGGTTTTTAAGACATAGGGTGTCTTAAAAACAATTTTGAGCAAGTGCAAAAAAATTTATAAAAAATAAAAAAACAATTTGAATCAAGTGAGATTCAAATCTGGCACGTGTAACATGAAAAAACTGCAAATTTACCACCAAGCTAAAATCCATTTCCGCCGCCAATAGGAAAAAAGTCCGGAGGTGATGGCCAAGAGTCTAAAAAATTTTTGCTCCATTCTTTGTAAAAGAAATTGTTTAACTATCAAAATTTTGTCCTAGAGGGATCGAACCTGCGGTCCCAACGTTGATTAACTTGCCAAATCGGACGGGTGGCACAGGACCACTTGATCATCATTCCCGGACTTTTTTCCCATTGGCGTCGAAAACGGACTTTATATAGTCATAACGGTGTTTCTTTTTATGCAAAGTTTCCCTCGCTGTAGCCCTCTTGTTTACGTCACTGTGTTAGTATTAAAAGATAAATAAGATAATTTCGGATCTTATTTTCAATAATGTGCAAAAAATTTGTTTAAATATGATATTGACGTGTAAAAATGACGTGTTTAACCTAATGCTAACGTTAAAGATCTCTCTAAAATACATCACTGATATAGCATCACTGATAAAACATGAGCCTCTGACACACCTTTGTCTGCATTCGAAAAAGAATAAGAGCGAAAATTTTGAATATTCATATTTTGCTGCACTAGTCATAAGTCTGCTTGAACTTTTGACTAGAAGTTGTTTTTATTTTTAAAATTTTTAGAAGTTGTTTTTTATTTTAAAATTTTTTAATAGAAATATGGGTATTTTGCGACAAGTTGGCTTGCTATTGAGAAAAGATTTTAAGCTCATACAAAGAGGAATATGGGCTTTTATTTTGGAGATGTTATTTGGAATTCTTGGAGCCGTTTTGGTAACATTGTTGCTTGTTTTTATCGTAAGTTGAATTTAAATTAGCATTTTAGATAGTGCCGAAGCCAGAGTCAAGTTTGGAGGGGGCACCAAGGACAAAAACCTCATTTTTCTTAAAGGACCAGTCCAGTCTTAAAGGATCAGCATTTTCAAGTTTCAGGAGTGCACGCAATCGATTCTCGCATCATAATTACCCTAGAAGAATCTTTTCTACAAAAATTTGCGAAAAAAGAGATCTGTAAAGGTTACCCACTCTGAAAAAGTTTTCCAAATTTTTCACTTTTTCCTTGGGATTTTCATTTTTTCTTAAGAAATTTCAGGTTTGGGGGCACGTACCGCAGTGCTATCCCCATGGCAACGGGCCTGATTTTAGACCAATGGTAAAGATTTTTTTAGATCAGTGGGAATATGTTCCAAGAAGATGATTTCGATGTTTCTCAAATAAATAACTACAATAACCCTGCATCAATGATTCAAGGCTCATATGTTATAAAGGGCATTAAAAATGATGATTTTGCATGCTTAAACCAGACAGCCACTGGACTGGGTGTAAAGTTGATGAACTATCAAGATTGCTTGAGCAACAATAATAATTACTACGAGTATTGTAATTATAAGTATGGTAAGTGACAGGGCTCCAATGGGGCAACATAGTTTTTAAGCTAACTAAAAGACAAAAAATTCAAAGCTCTCATCTAGCATCCCTGTGTGGTCGTGCTGGAAGGAAACTTTGAGTTTCTTGAAGATATCTTTTTATCTAGCTGAAAAACTTAGGTTGGCCAAGTGGGGTTCCCTTCCTGAAAAACATTTTTGCATAATTTAAAAAAAAAGAATTATGATGCTAGTCATTCGGGAACATACTTTTTGGGTCTGTTCCCTTTTTTCAGATGCAGCCCTGGTCCGAAAGCGCACTATTCCCCTACATATTGCTCTCATTTCTCATTCATTTAATGCCACCGATAGCCTTTTAAGCTAGTATAGCAGTCCTTTAAAGTTTTTTTTGTTTCAGTTGACGTGGCTGATTATAATTTGAACCCGAAAAATTTAAAATTGAAATATCAAGTGGTGTACCTTTATGGAATGAGCAATGTAAGTTTTATATAATCCTACTACTACATAGTGGGCCAAAAAAGTGGATTTGTGTGATTTTTGGGACCTGGAAACTTTTTTCTCTAAAAATAACCCCTCTAGGGGTAATTTTATGCGGGGAATCGATTGCACATATTGTTGAATCCTGAAAATGATTCCCAAAATTATCCTTAGATAAGTGATTTTCAGATAAAACATGCTAAAAATGACCATTTTCGCTTCAAGAATCCAATTTTTCCTTGAATCAGGGTGAGGGAAACATTTTCGGCATAGATTCAAATGAAAAGAAACGATAGGTTTGATCGATACGAATGAAACGATTCGAATGAAACGATATGAATGAAACGATTCGAATGAAACGATACGAGTGAAACGATTTGTGCCTGATTCGGGTAAATTGCGTCGAGAGCACAAATATATTGCCGATTTTTTATTGGTTTCGTTTCATTCGACGTTTCATTCGTATCGTTTCATCCTCATCATTTCATTTGAGTCTATGCCACATTTTCATAGTCCGTGAATGCGCGCAATCGATTCCCCCGTATAAAATTACCTCGAGTCATTTTTAAAGGAACAAGTTTCCAGGTCCCAAAAATCACAAAATTCCACTTTTTTGGAACAGCCTGAAAATTTAATATAGATTTAAAATTTTAGGCTATTAGCTCGTCTTGGTGGAATAATGGCAATCCTTGGCCAACAATATGGACTGGTCACTATTCTTATGAAAATGATTATACTTTTGACGGAGATCAATATGACATTTCGACTGTTCAATACGTTTTTGATCAAACCTTTATTCTTGCTGCAAAAATAAAGGTGTGCACATGTAAAATAAATTACAGAATAGCTGGAAAAAGTTGCCCCCCCCCTCCAATATTAATGTGAATTTTCTTATAGCAGAAATTTTTTCACAAAAAATGATTTTATACAAGTTGTTCGTGGTGATTTCAGGAACAACTTTGTAGAACATCAATTTTTATTTAAAAAATTTCAGATTTGAAGAAATCCACTTCAACATTGGGGGGGGGAGGCATAGGTGAATAGGAGGTCCATAAATGGACCCCGCTTTTGAAAGCCTGACCCTCCTCACTAATTTTCGGCCGAAGGCCGAGAAATGGCTACAAAATGGCATTTTTGTTAAAATTTTGAAAAAATGTCCTCCTCCCCATCCACCTATGGTAGATTTGCGCATAAAACATATAAATTTTTTTAATTAAAATTTTTTTTATCAGAATAATCAAAATGGTTCATGTGTTCCTAGTCAAAACCTACAGGTATGTGTGTGTATTTTAAAACAAAATAAATGAATAAAATTTAGTTGGAAAGCATAGCGTTTTCACCAATGCCTATGCCAAGATTAATCAGTTGGAAGAGTAGGAATTTATATGGCTTACTAGAATATATAACTCCTATGTGGGCTTTATTTACATTGTTGCCTATTATTTATACCATAAAGGAAGTTTTGGCTGAAAAGGAAGCTGGTGTTAAGGTAGGACCAGACTCCAGAAATGGGTCCGGGACCAAGGACGTAGTTGCAGGAGGTGTATCGTGGACCGGTGCCCTCATGCCTGCCGAAGGCCGGTAAAACCAATTTTAAAAATTTTTTGAAAAAAATGTCATTTTTATCAAAAATTTCACTATTTTTAAAAATAAAAAAATATTATTTTTTCTATGTGAAATATCAATTTTTCATTTGGGCAAAATGTGCCCTCCCCATACCTAATTATGGCCCTCCATATGGACCCCAAACTACGTCTTTGTCCTGGACTCCAAGCCCACAAACCCATTTGGGTCCTAATGGTCCTTTACACATTTGGGCCCCAGGACCCACTTTGGGTCTTTGGGTCCTGGGCCTTTGGGTGGTAGGTCCCAGAACCCAAGGACTCAAATTTTTTGTTGTTCAATATGATTTTTTTTAGTTAAAAAAGCTATGGAAATAATCTTATAGAAATTGACTAAAGGAAAGCGGTCTTTTGAGACCAAGGATGGAGTCCTTGGGTTCTGGGCAGGGGTGTAAAAGGGCATCAGTTTACGGCCCGCCCGGTCCGGCCACAAAAAACCGCGGCCCCAGCCCATTTTTTAGGGGCCGTAAAAAATTGCGGCCTCGCTCCGGCTCTTATGTGGCCCATTTTTATCAAAAAATTTCAAAAATTCATCATTTTCTGTTGATTTTTCCTTTTGTTAAAGAAAAAATCAGCGCTGCAGGCGCAAAATTTTTGAAAAATGTGTGTTTTGATGTTGAAATGTTCAAGGACCGGGCTGGGGCCCGGCTCTTAGCACCGTGGTTCGGGGGTCCTTGAGATTCCAAGAAAGTGGATCCCTTTCGGAGTCTGTGTAGGACACCTCAAAATTTGGTTTATTTTATTTTCCATTATTTTAGACTTACCTAATGGCTATGGGTATGCGCCCAGGAGTCTTCTACCTATCACACTTTATTTTTGCTATTATAAAAATGACTTTTATCATGGTTATTTTAAACCTAGCTGTAACAATATATTTAGTAAGAATTCAAAAAAAACTTTCTGACAGTTTGTAATTATTTTTAGATAGGAAACTATGGGTGGATAATTATGATTTTGGGGTTACTATATGGATTTTGTGCTGCATCTTTTGCTTTATTAATCAGCACATTGTTTCAAAGATCAAGTTTTGCTTACATTGTAGCTATTGTAATATGGATAACATCTATGGGATTGTGTATATTACCTTTTATTGGACTAGTTAAGCTAGATACTCCTTGGTTATGCGCCATAATATCTCTAAATCCGACACAGGCATTTTGTCTAGCTGTAAATACGTTAGGAAATTATGCAACTTATGGTATGTTGTTAAAAATTTAAATAAATGACGTGTTTGTTCATCTTTGAGGCCATCCATAAGTTATATTAAGAAGTGGGGAGGGGGGGGGATTTCAAATTTTCTAACGGTTGCTAACATTAAGAGATGGGGGGGGGTCAGTACTGCCAAAAAATGTGATTTTTTTGTGCCAAATTACGATTTTTTGAAAGTGACCATGCGATGTGTAGAATCTAAAAAGGTCCAAAAATTCGTATCTCAAAAAGGATATGTGGGCAAATATTATAAAAAAAGGTTTTTAGGTAAGGGTATAAACTTCTTTGCTACTCTTCCTTATATTTATTCAACGGGAGCTGCTACATTAATGCTCTTATTTGATGGTTTAGTGATGCTTTTACTAACTTTTTATCTCGACCTAGTTTTACCGACAGATGATTCTCCGAAACAATCGCCATTTTTCTTCCTAAAGGTTCATCATTTTTATCTTAACATGTACAAAAATGAGTTTAGTGGTGCTTACCAAAGAAAGATAAAGTTTACCCAAATAATAAATCTTTTAATGGAAAATTAAAAAATGGAATTGTTGTCGATGAAGACAGTGAATTTGAAGAAAATAGCCGATTTCAAGAATATATGGAGTCAGAAGAAAATATGACTATGAATGAATCTGATATAGAAGTGCAAGGGCTTGTTAAGAAATGGAATACTGGAGAAGTGGCAGTTAGAGGCATCTCATTTAGGGGATACAAGAACCAGGTAGGATAAAAATTATGTAAAATTTAGAACTTATCATATTAGGTTGTTTCAAAAGTTTCTGCGGCCCAAAAAATACATCTATATATGGATCCCCCCCCACATTTTTGTCTTGAAAAATCGTTGAAATGGCGAACTTTTTTTTCGTTTATTCCTATACTTCCTCCAGCATTTTTAGCCCTGAAACATCGTTAGACTGGCGAACTTTTTTTGTTGTTTGCCCCTTACCCCTCCCGCATTTTTGGCCCCGAAAAATCGCTTGGATGCGAACTTTTTTATCGTTTATCCCTATACTCCCCCCGCATTTTTGGCCCTGAAAAATCGTTGGGTTGATGAACTTTGTCTTTTGCCCCCAATTTTTAAAAATATGGACCCTTCTACCTATGTATAGTGCTTATTTGATAGGTAACTGTATTGTTGGGACATAATGGTGCTGGAAAAAGTACGACTTTTGCTT
>JAQGBS010003649.1:0-11231 GCA_034698545.1 Acrobeloides obliquus
GTTTGCTAGTGCTTCTGAAGCAGAAATACGCGTTTCGGGATTGTAAGTCAAGAATCTAAAATGATAGGTGAAATCTCCCACTCAGCGCCGTAATTTTGGTCTAGATTTGGGGGGGAGGGAGTTTTTTGGGAAAATTTTTTTCGACCTTTTTTAATAATAAAAAACTGCTGTGCAGGCGAAAAATTTGATTAAAAAATGCTTGTTTTTAGGATAAAATGCTCAGAAAATTGCAATTTTTGTTGAAATAATGGCTAATTCTGGCCAGTTTTTGATCCAAAAAAGTTTTTGGACTGAAACATAAGGGCACAAAGAGGAAAAAATTTTCGTTTCTCCAATTTGATAGGTGAACCCTGCACAAATTACAGTAGTATTCCCCCACCCCAAACCTGGAAAAAAATTTTTGCCCGCTCAGTTGCTAAATCCTGGAGATTAGGTCAAAACACATACCTATTCAACAATTTGAAGCCCTTGTCACTAATCACATCAGAACCGAAGCTCTTTCTCAATTGATTGTATGGATAGTGTCCAAATGTGGACTTCTTCACTAGCGGTAAGTCATTATATCCAGGCCAAATGTTCTCAGATGGTGTACCCAATTCCTACAAATTTTTTTTTGACACAACAGAAATACAGGGTGTTTTTTCAAGCATGAGCTTTTCCCCGATAAGAAAACTTGATATCTCCAAAAACGTAAAACTCTCTTATCAAATACCATCGTCTTTTACAACTTTCTAGTCCCCCATCACCCCGTTTTATGGACATATTTTCTGAATTTCAAAGTGGTCTGAGTATTGAAACGAAAATTTGAATTCCTTAGTCCTAAAATTGCATAAATGCAAATTTTGTCCATTTTTTAAAGCAAACTTGAATTTTCTCGAAAAGTCTATCTCCAATTTTCACGAAAATTCACATACCATGAATATTTTATTCAGTTGATCGATTTCGCCTTTTCCCGGGAACAATGGATGCAGCTTCAAGAATTCTCCAAAAATGCACCCAACTGACCAAATGTCAACGGCAGTTGAATATTCCTAAAACCATTAGTTATCTTCCCATCCGTCATAAAAAAGATATTACATGAACACCGAGTAATAGTTCTGGAGATCGATACCAAAGTGTAACAACAATGGGTGTGTAGGGTTTGAGTGGGTCACCATATTCACGTGCTAAGCCAAAATCGCCAATCTAAAAATAGTAGAAGGTGTATAAAAAACCGGAATTTGGGCAATTTTTTCATATTTTCTAATCCGAAAGTTTTTTTAAAAGCGACCTTATTAGATTAGGGTTAATTTTATGCGGGAATTGATTGTGTGCATTTCCAACACTTCTCTGACCCTGAATCAGGGAATCGGAGTGTGTGTATTGAAGCGAAAATTTTTAGATTTTCTGCCTGAAAATGACTTTCTGGGGATAAATTTATGCGGAGAATCGATGGCGCGCATTCCCAAAGCTTGAAAACGCTTCCCTGATCCTGAACCAAAGAAAAATTGATGTATTATAGAAAAAATTGGTGATCAATTCAATACACACACCATGAATCAGGATGAGGGAAGCGTTTTCAAGCTTCGGGGCTCGATTCTCTGCATAAATTTACCCCCCTCCCCCCCCCCCACAAAGCCATTTTCAGGCAGAAAATCTAAAAATTTTCGCTTCAATACACACACTCCGATTCCCTGATTCAGGATCAGAGAAGTGTTGAAAATGCGCGCAATCGATAAAATTACCCCTAATGGGGTTATTTTTGAAGAAAAAAATTTTCGGGTCAAAAAACATGTAAAAATCGCCCAAATTCTGATTTTTTTACACCATGTAAACAACATCTCCAAAAATTGCAATTAAAAAAGCTTGCCTTTAAAACTCCCTCATGAGATAGCAATAAGTTTGAAGTTTTCAAATCTCGGTGAATAACCCACTCTTCATGCATGTAATTTACACCGGAAAGCAACTGGCGCAACAAGGTTTTGACTTGACCGATGGTAAAGGATTTCTTTTTCGTTCTCATAAGTTCCATCAAGGACTTCATATCATGCTCAACATATTCCATGACCAAATAGATTCGATCCATGTTGGAGCCAACAACAATCTCCTAAATCAACACGGGAATACTCCTTCAAATTTTCGGTATATTCTGTTATTTTAAGCTATTCTGAGCAGCATTCAAAAAAATTTTTTTGAAAAAAATTCATGTTAAATTAAATTAAAAA
Organism: Acrobeloides obliquus; assembly: GCA_034698545.1. NCBI lineage: Eukaryota > Metazoa > Nematoda > Chromadorea > Rhabditida > Cephalobidae > Acrobeloides > Acrobeloides obliquus. The sequence continues at coordinate 2,205 of JAQGBS010003649.1, forward strand.
CAAAATTAAAAATTTCTAATTTTTAAAAAATTTTTGGGGAAAATCATAAGGGGGTAACCTTATAATTTTTTTCGACTTTTTTTCAATTTTCGAAAATTTTAGAGGGGTAATTACCCCTTTTACCCCCCTCTGGATACGGCCCTGCCTGTAGTACTACGACAAGTTTCCGCTCATATAATCCTAGGGTAAAATTTTCTTCAAGCGTTTGAGCTTTCAAAATCTTACCCGCACGTTGACAACATTTTCATGTTTTCCACATTTGAGAAGCATATTCACTTCACGCAGAGATGTTATGGGAAAGCCTTCCCTCTCTTTCTCCATTTTTAAACGCTTCAGCGCGACAACTTCATCGGTTCTCTTCTCTTTAGCTCGATAAACAACTCCAAATGTTCCTTCTTCAATTCGATTTAAACATTCAAATTCCGATACATTTCTACAGCCAGAAATTCCGGGATAATAAACGGGAAGCTTGGCAATTAATTTCTGCTGATATTCATCTTCTAAGCGTTTCATAGATAAAGGTGAAATCTATAAAAGATCGTATAAGTTTGGGAAGTCACGCTATGAAAAACCTCGAGCGCAGTCCCAGTAATAACCCCCTAAAAATTTCAAAAATCGAAAAAAATCATAAGAGACCTCCCTTTTAATTTTTCCCAAAATTTTTCAAAAAAATAAAAATGGTCCCCCATTGGGTTATTTCACAAAAAATGTCTAAAAATATGCATTTTTTCACCAAAAAACTCGAAATGGATCTGATTTATCAGAAATGTTCATAATAAAATCAGAAAAATTTTTTACATTTTTTTCTGATTTTCATTTTTTGGGCAGTATAATCAAGTGAAAATCTGATTTTTGAGTCCGAAATCCGATTTCTTGACATTTTTTTCTAATTTTCATTTTTTTTCATCCCGAGCCCTATTTTAAACCGTTTTTGGAATTTTTCTATGATTTTTTATGAGTTGTGAAAATTGACGGCCATCCTCCCTATCTGTGGGGATCAAAAAATGCATTAAAATTTACCCGTGCTTTTTGCTCTTCCGAAAGATCTTCATAATTTACTCCATCTAAATCAAACTCGGCAGTGACATCAAGCACATCCATATGCTCTTCATCGCTAGTATGAACCATCTCATCGATTTCTAAAATAGTTTAAATAAAAAGAGAGACGCAAGAAGTAGAGATCGAAAATTTTGATAATCAAAATCGATCAAAACTGCATGTTTTTACTCAGTTATAATCGAAAACTCGATTGCATTTCGATGAGTCCCTCTTAGGTCACCCCTATTTTGATTTTTTTCCAAGTCTATACCTTCAATTTTGATCATTTTTTCAAAAATGATCAAAAATGGATCAAAACTGAGGATATACTTGGAAAAAGATCAAAATTTGGAGATCTACATGTAGATCTAAGAGAGACTCATCGAAATGAAGCAAGTTTTCAATCGTAATCGAATAAAAACATGCAGTTTTGATCAAGTTTGATTATCAAAATTTCCGATCTCTAGCAAGCTTACCTATAGGTTCAACATCCAAATGATCGGAAACAGGAAAATTTCTTTCATCATCAGTTATCACCGACTCGGGACTGCTTTCGAACTTTGAATACTTCTTTTTAGACATTTCTGAAAATGTGAGATAATTAAAAGGAAAGGGTCAATTGAAGCGAGTTATCGCAAAAATTTTTTCGACGACAAACGTAAAAATGTTCGAAGTACTGTTTTTAGAAAAAATCAAAAAAAAATTTTGGGTATTTTTTGGCCATTTGTAGGTGCTTTTATTAGTTGAAACTTGCTATAAAAAGGCCAAAAAACACCAAAAATAAAAAATTTTGAAAAAATTTTTTTGTGATAACTCGTCTCAATAGGAGTTATTCTCCCCCTTTAAAAGAAAATAAACAATTACTTTCTTTGCTCGAACTTTCAGACGGAGTACTTGTTGTACTCCTAGATGTACTTTCTCTTATTTCTTCAATTTTTTCTCTTTCGGGCGAAACAACAGTTTGTTCAGGTGATGGCTCTTTTTTCACCGGCGTTTTCTGCTTTTCGGAATGCTTATGAGAATGAGCTAAAAAGAAGATAAAAAAATGAATTTCAGGGTTTGACGGTTTTATAACCGTTCAAACTTACAATGCTTTTTAGCATGTTTTTCAGACCGATGATGCTCGTGCGACGAGGAATGCTGTCGTTTTCTTGGAGAACTAAAATAGAAATTTTTGGTGAAGATTTAAACAGTAAACTAAAATATAGCGGAACCAAACTCATCTGGAACACTCACTATATGTGTTACGGTCTTTGCTCAAAAAGCCCAGTTGGGCTTAAAAGTTCATCAAAAATGAATAATAATGGAACAATTTTTTTTACTTTTGAAAATTTTATGAAGGTAATTACCCCATCCGACTATACTGTACTACCTTACACCATCAAATAATTTTTTAATGCCAATACAACTTACTCTTTATGAACTTCCCGATGAGTTTTTCGATCATCTTCTTTTTTATGCCGATGAGATTCTTTCTGCTCGTCTCTTTTTAGGCTACGCTCTTTATAGTCATCTCGTTTTTCTTTTCTAGAATAACTTTGCACATCCTAAAATAAGCTAGTTTATAACAATAATATCACACAAACATACTCGTTCCCGATCACGCTTATCTAATCGATCGGCGTCGCGGTCCCATTCAATTCTTTTATGTTTTGACTCTTTTTGGCGATTCACTTCCTCCTTCTCAGAATATTTAGATGGCTGATTCGACGAACTTCGGGAACTTTGACTGCTACGTTCTCTTTTATCAGAAGTTTTATACTCCTTCTTTTTCTCCTAAGATAATTTATATTCGAGAAAATGTGGTAGATTAGAGCTATCCTATCACACTGTTTTAGCCAGAGACCGTCATGAGGCAACAAAAACTGTACATAGTGGCGTTTCTGGGGGCCACATGTGTTTCACAATCTGGATTTTAGGAAAAAAGTTTGAAGACGAATGACATTTGAGGGTTTTTGGCTATGGGGAACACGAATATAAAGGAATTTTCGAATTTGACCGTTGGAAAGGCCTGTACTGGAGACCTCGAAAATCGCGATTTAGCGTTTTTGAAGGGGCAAAAAAATATGTTCAAGGCTCTGCGGAAAAAACAAAAACTCTACCGTTAAACCCCTATATGTGCTCTATTGAATAAAAACATAACTAAGTAAAAAGCTACTAATCTTTGGGACTAGATAGCTGACAAATTTTTTTTGTCAAATCTAAGCAAAATTCACAAAAAAATATAAAAGCTAATGGTGGTGTGGAAAATGTCCTCTTTTTTAATTTTTAAGCCAAATATCTCGAAATATTTTAGCCTTTTAACTAACCGGTTTTTCGGGCTGCATACTGAACATTTCATCTTCATCTCCTGAAGGATTCTTGTGCTTGCTCTTCTGCTTTTCCAATAGCTTTTCTCGAAGCCGCGCTTCTTCTTTCTCTAAATAAAAACAAATGATAATAACGATCGTCTGAAGTTTCGAAACGCTTTTATGTTTTTGAGGATTTCTCCGGAAATACAAAGCCAATCCTGATAGTTTTGGTGTCATTAGAAAGTTGGAAAATAGCAATCGAATGACACCAAGATCATGCATGACTCTTTCTGGTTGCAGAGATATTGCATAATTAGTAAAAAAAATGTCGAAAAAACTGACATTTTTTACTAATTATGCAATAACTCCTCAATCAGAAAGAGTTATAGCATAATTTTAGTGTCACTAGATTGCTATTTGCTAGCTTTCTAACACTAAAACTAGCAGGATTGGCTCCGGAGAAATCCTCAAAAACAAAAAACGTTTCAAAACATCAAACGATCATAATAACCAGTCAAGTGCTTACCTCTTATGTTTACAACGGAGCGAATCTTTGGTCGACTACCTTCGTCACTACCACTTAATTCGCCTTCATCTTCAGAACTCGGAACTGTTTTAAAATATGGTGCATCATCCATTTTAAAGGCTAAAATTAGATACTTAAAGGCTAAAACTTGAAACTAGCAACTATAATAATCCATTTACATCAAGATAATGAATTAAAAAGAAATTTTTATTTAGGTCTTTCTTGTTGCCTTTTAAAAGGTTTTTCTTTTTACTTGAGCAGAATTTTTTTTCTAATGAAAAACCTTTTAAAAAGGTAATTTTTGTGGTCTTTCTCATTATGTTTTTACCAAAAAATGTCTAAAATTGATCAATTTTACTAAAAATATTCAATTTTCATTTTTCCTCAAAATTCATCCTTTTTTCGCAAAAAAATCGTCATTTTCTGAACATTTTCAGATGAAAAGTGGAAATATTCACAAAGAAATCGCGTAAAACCCTTTAAGACTTTTTTCTGGGATGAAAATAAAAAGGTCGTTTAATATTGCGCAATTCGAGACGCTCTAGAATTTTTTTACCTCTTTTTACCAAAAATAAAAGCTAATCGGGTATGGAAAATTTCGAAAAGTTTTACATAACAAAGAGATTCGTTCTGGTATTCGCATAAATACAAATTAGCATACATGGACAGAGGGCAGTAACGGTTCTAGGATTTCATTGGGGGGGGGGCGACTAGGTAAAAATCTCATTTTTCCATCGAATTTTGGCCAAAAATGCCATTTTTCTTAAGGGAGTAAACTTTGCAGCAGCATATCCAAAAAAAAAATTTTTGAAATTTTTGCAAAAATGACTTTTCTAGAAATAATTTTATGTGAAAAATCGATTGCGTGCATTGAAAATGCTTCCTGATTCAGGGAAAGAGTGTATTGAAGCGATTTTTCATATTTTCGCTTCAATACACTCTTATTTCCCTGAATCAGGGAAGTATTTTCAAGCTTTGGGAATGCGCTTAATTGATTTTTCGCATAAAATTACCCCTATATATGTCGTTAGAAATTTTAGAAAATTTTTTTCGATTTTTGACCCTGGGGTGGCCGCTGATCCACAATAGCTCCAAAAATTCTTGCAGATCAGGCAAACAACAAAGTAATTTACAACCTTTTTAGAGTCACATTTTTAATAAGAATCACATGCTTATGAAGTAGAACCGGGGAATCGAGGCCCGGAAGGGAGAAGTTTGAACTGTATATACCTCTAGGGTACTCCCGAATCGTCAATCTCTTGTTCCGGTGTTGGCGGTCCATCAGGCTAGGACTCATTAAATCTCACAACAGTTAAGTTGTTATCCAATGCTTCATAGCAGGCACGGCCCTACACGCTTGCTCAGTAATGGTAAACACCAATTAGGCCGTTAGATGCACAGAAGGCCAAGTTCCCCTTTTTTGACAGAAATTTTCCGGTTTCTTACCGAAATTTCCACTGTTTTTACACCGAAACAATTTCTTTCAAATTTTGTCGAATTTTTTCAAAATTTGCAAAATCGGAGACCTTTGTGTTGTAGAACTAGATTTCCTGTTCATTTTTGCGAAAAAATTTCTCAAAAATCTGTTAACTTGGAGGAGTAGCATTTTGAAACATTACGAGTTTTTCAGAAATGTTAGTGTATTTTTTTATCACCAATTAGGAAACAAATTTTGTGACTTGTATCTTCTCTGTGCATCTAGTGTACAAAGTATTACATTTTTGCAAGCGGACTTGTCTTGTACGTATTGCCGGGGTCACGTGGATTCAATGCTTGCTAAAAAGATGTAGCCTAGTAGCTACAATGAGCCGCTTCAATTTTTAAACCCTACTCTAATGAACAGTAAAGTATTATGTCCTTCAATTGATAGAACAAATATGACCAAACCGATCTGCTAAACTACAAGAAAAATTGAATTTCGTTGACCAAAATTTTTATGTTCATTAAACAGTTAACCCAAAATTCAATTTTTATTATCAATAAAGGATTCGAATTCCTCTTTACAGGGTGGCGCACAAAAAACCGGACACTTTAAAAAATGCCTGAAAGAATTAGACAAAAATGCCTGAAAGAATCAAACAAAAATGCCTGATACCTGAAAGAATCAAACAAAAATGCCTGATACCTGAAAGAATCAAACAAAAATGGCAAGGGTACATTTCCCAAGTGCCTAAGTTAGCCTCAAGGCATATTTTTTCGGGGCTATTTGCCCCGTGGGTATGTTTTTTGTACCCACAGGGCAATTAGCCCCGAAAAAACATGCCTTGAGGCTAACTTGGGAAATGTCTCCTTGCCACAAAAATGCCTGATACCTGAACAAATCAGACAAAATGCCCGATATCCAGACACTTTAAAAATGCCTGATGCCTGAAAAATGGCAATTTTTAAAAGTACGACTACGCCGAACACGCCAAACGGGTCCCAATTAGGCTTAGACCTAATTGGGACCCATTTGGCGTGTTCAGCGCCCCATTTGGTGTCCTGTTCGGCGCAGTCATACTTTTACCAATTGCCTAAAAAATTCCTCAGAAAATTTAAAATCTTTTTTAAGTATCCAGTTTTTTGTGTGCCACCCTGTTTTTTGTGCGACACCTAACTTACGACGTAAATCGTAAACGTGGCTTGGTGCACAAAAACGTCTGTATCAGAATTATTTGCATGTTTTTTCGATCGGACTTTGTCTTTTAAAGCGGATACTACTGATAAGAGAGAATCAACCGAGATACACATCTTATGAGGAAGTGTTATAAAAAGCGTTACGGTGCTGGTATAAACGCCACATTCCACCTTTTTTTAGCTTGATGACCCACCTTTTTATGATTTTTCCCACCTTTTTAGTGGTTTAGGCCGGCAATTTGTAAAAGTACGACTGCGCCGAACGGGGCTCCGAACACCTCAAACGGGTTCCAATTAGCATAGGCCTAAGTCTAAGCCTAGGCTTAGGCTTAAGCCTAAGCTTAGTCCTAATTGAGACCCGTTTGGCATGTTCGGCGCAGTCGTACTTTTACAAATTGCCGTTTAGACCTAAGCGTAATCAAGATTTTGAATTTTATGTTTTATTAAATCGTTTCAATAAACAAACTTAGTTTGTCCTGGGTACAAGCTTTCCGTTTCAATGTTCAAACACGTTTGAAAATCTTTTTCACAATTTTGTTTCGCTTATAACTTTTTACGGTTAGATTTTCAAGTGATGCCGTAAAGTAAAAAATGCTTCAAATTTTGTGCTCGATCACATGGCATCAACTCTCCAAATCAAAACAGTCTTCAACTTGTTTTGACATCATCCAATTCTTTAGGTTGCAACATGTTGGGCAAATTAGCACTACTCTCCTTCTGCGTTGCCTACGTCTTCTCTGCATGTACGGATAAGGTGAGCAATGTAGTCGGTGTTGCCGATGATTCGAATGGAAATTACAATGTGATTTTTAATAATGCTGTAGGCGCTACCTATGATTCGAACTCCAACCCAACTTGCTATAAAGACGAAGCCAACTTGCAATTGCCAGGTATTTTGGGACTCATCTCGGGCACCGTCACTGTAAACCAAGGTAAAAAAAGATGATGATAAAACCGATAAGCTTGTAAATATTTTAGCTATTACTCTTGATGCTAACAGTCAAGCTCTCCTCACTTTAACCAAGAATGATTTACTCATCGGCACTGTATGCAAAGATGGAAAAAGCAACAACATACTAATTCCATCTAGTGACTGGTGAGAATGAGTTTGCTTCGTTTGTTGAGCCGGCGTTATGACTAGAGTAGAATTTGGAGTGGTTACTCCAAGGGTCTCATGGTTCGGTGGTACTTGGTTCAAACCCCGCTTGAGGCTAAAAGATTTTGCCTAGTAGTAACATCCTCTTGGCCAGAATTGTTGCGAGTTCTTTCAACCCATTTATAGGGGGCACAAGGTCCGAAGTAGCCGGTTCAACAACAGTTCCTGCGTCAGAATAGCGCAGGAATTGTTGTTGATCCTTATTTTTAAGCACGATCGATTTCTGCAAGAATGAGACTTCTTTGTGCAAGGCTCTTAGTACCCCAGGAACTCATACTTTGGGCGAATTGGAAGGAGATGCTGGAATTGGAAGCACGATTACTCTGCCCGCATTAAGTGATGTTATCAAGCCTCTCCTCAAGGTAAACTTTCAATTCGTGAAAAAATTTGTATAACATTTTCCAGGGGCAATGGAAAGTCTCGATCAAATTCCAGAATGGCGCAGGAACTGTTGTTGCTGGTGTCAAAATTCCCAGCAACGAAGATTGGCTTTATATTGAACAATAAATTTTTTGTACCAAAATTCAATTTTTATTATCTTATACAATAAAGGATTCCAATTCTTCTCTACAAGGAAAAATTGAATTTCGTTGAAAATTTGTATGTTCATTAAACAGTTAATCCAAAATTCAATTTTTATTATCAATAAAGGATTCGAATTCCTCTCTACAGGGTGGCGCATAAAAAACCGGACACTTTAAAAAATTCCTGAAAGAATTAGACAAAAATGCCTGTTTCAATAAACACTATTTTATTTAAACTCAGACAACTTTATACGATTAAAAAAATGTGCGGAAAATTCGTGCGGTCATTCCGTGCGGAAAACCCGTGCGGTAGATCCTTATGCGGAAAATCCTGTGCGGTCAATTCCTTAAAAAACTGTGCGGTGCATTCGTTCCTAGTGTCTTAAAAATGCCTGATGCCTAAAAGAATTAGGCATTTAAAAAATGCCTGAAAAAATGGCAATTTGTAAAAGTACGACTGCACCGAACACGCCAAACGGGTCCCAATTAGGCCTAAGACCTATACTTAGGCTTAGGCCTAAGCCTAATTGGGACCCGTTTGGTGTGTTCGGCGCAGTCGTACTTTTACAAATTGCCGAAAAAGTTGAAAAATTCCTCAAAAAATTTAAAATCTTTTCAAGTATCCGGTTTTTTTGTGCCACCCTGTTTTTTTGTGCGACACCTTACTTACGACGTAAATCTTAAATGTGTCTTGGTGCACAAAAACATCGGTATCAGAATGTACAGGGTGTTTCAGATGAAATGTACCTATTTTATTTTGACATAACTAGTTTTTCTGGAAAATGATTTTGAATTTTCGACGAGCTAATTTGTCCATTTTATGCATGTTTCTTTGTTTTTGAAAATCTTGACTTTGGGCATTGAAACGAAAATTTG
>JAQGBS010003650.1:0-11230 GCA_034698545.1 Acrobeloides obliquus
TCAACTTCAAAGTCAAATATCTCGCCATTGTTAAATAATTTTTATATACGGTTTTTTGTATGTGTTAGAGGGACTAAGGCACTGTTCAGCTACCATTTAAAAAAACCGCATAGAAATTTGTTAAAGGGGCTGCGAGAACGACTAAAAACATTGACCAAAATGAACGCTCTGATCCTAAAATTACTTCGAATTTTTAATCAAAAGATTCGCTGGAATTGTAAGAATCGATTGATTCCATGTCACATTCGCCCAGGCTTCACCCAACTTGCAAGCTATGCCGGGCATGTTTTGAGAAGAGTCTACTGATAGATTCCCTGTCACATTCCGACATTGCCACGAGTGTTGGAGATTTTGATCGGCAAGATTCGGGTCATACGATTGACTGGCGTCAATGGTTAGGGTTTCATCCGCAGCCACGGCACGGTCTGTGCCATCAACCACTGTAACCAATGGCTCTGCGCTGAACTATAAATTATTGTTGTTAGTGATGGTATTCGTAAAGGAGTTTAGGAGCTATTGTGGATACTTTGGGAATGCTTCAATCGATTTTTCGCATAAAATTACCCCTAAATATGTCATTTTTAGAGAATTGTTTTTTCGATTTTTGACCCCCTGATCCATAATATCTCCGAAGCTTACGTTAATAATGCTTTCATTTTGTGCTGTATATGTTTTGCCAGATGTGGGATCCTGGTATGTAGCTGTTAGAGAAACCACGAGTTTTGTGAATGGCAAATATGATTTTGGTGGGATGTCAAAGATTGAGTTAGGGCTAACTACAGTGCCATTCAGGCTCCAACTATGCTAAAAGTAAATACCGTAAAACTTTTAATAAAACCCCATGGGGCTCTATTAGAAGGTGTTAATGATTGCTCTTTTAAAAATCGAATTTAAATCGGACTTCTTCGAGCGATCACTTTTTGGATAGCTGCTGTAGAAAGGAACGTTCTATAAAAAAAATTATTCAAAAATATTTTATTTTTGCTGAGTTATGGCCCTTTGAATGTGAAAAAGTTGAAAAAATCATATTTTTTCAAAAAATCATATCTCCGTGAAATCGAAGTCATTGTCAATAATTTCTTTTACATAATGTTCCTCATACGCTTAGCTATCCAAAAAGTGGTCACTGAAAGGAAATCGATGTAATTTTGATTTTTGGGGTGCTTTTGGGTGCGGGTGCTAGCACCCAACTTTTCGGGCCCTAGCTCTGATTCAATGAGAAGTTTTGCGAGTAAAGATAATCCCTCATAAATTTCTTTTTTAACTTTTATACCGTAATATTTATAAGCGTTGTATCATCTTGACTCGAGTTGCACAGTACAAACTCCGAATTAGACATCATGCTGATACGTAAGGAGGGTAAGGGATTGTCTGGAATTCCAAGAATTTGAACATTATATTGAGCATTCTCCGTTGGAGTTTCTATCGTAAGTTGATTTGAAGTTGCACATTTTCCCGCAAAATTACATCCAATCACTGAAATTATTGCCGGCGAAACTTCTAACTAACAAAATAATAAATTTCAATAGATTATTTACAAAAAATTAAATTACCATATTCACATTAAATCCCATTGTTTGGTTTTGTATGGCCTCCATTAATGGTTTTAATAGTGAAGAGCCTAAAATTAAACATACACTCTTGTGCAAAAATATAACGTCACTCGTTTTTTTGGGGTTTTTGGTCCTTAAAGGATCAGGCTACTCAGTTACAATCATATGAAAAAATGATATATTCGGAAAGATCATGAAAATTTGAGCATTTTTTGTTTTTACGGCATCATCTGAATCGTTTTCCCCATCGAGATAAATGCATTTGAAAATATGAATTTGTTACAAGCTCTTCGTTGTAATACACAAACTTTTTTGAATTTTTTGTGGAAAAATCGTGAAAAAATAGCATCAATTGACAGAGAATTTTATGCTAACAATTTTGCTAATCTAAGTTTGCGTAAAAAATTATTTTCTCCAATCACAAATGAAAATAAGTTTAAATTTTTGAATTCTTGTATATTGAAACGAAAACCCTACATGAATTTAAACTTATTTTACATTTTTAGTCGGAGAAAATAATCTTTTACTCAAACTTCAATTAGCAATTTTATTCAGCATAAAATTCCCTGTCGGTTGATGCTATTTTTTTACGATTTTTCCACAAAAAATTCAAAAAAGTTTGATTATTACAACGAAAACATGTACACGAATTCATATTTTCAAATGCATTTATCTCGATAGGGAAAACGATTCAGATGAGGCCGTAAAAACAAAAAAGGCTCCATTTTTCATGATTTTTCCGAATATATCATTTTTTCAACAAAAATTTTTTTATAAACCCGCATACCGTTTATAAGACTCCATTTGTAAGTCAGATTTCGATTTCCATCTCCATACACTCCGACTACTTTCAAGTAAACCATCGTTTGACAAGCTAGAAGTGGTTGAGCCAAGCTTAGTGTTAATTGTGGAGTGACTGGATTTACTGGAGGGAGAACTGTCAACACTTCCGTTTGAGTTCCAGACGTAATTGAGGCCGGAGTCACACTGCTATCATTGAGCAAAGCCAATAAAAAGTCCGATTTAAGTGAAGAGGAGCGTATAAAAATGGTATCGTTTGGCATGATTGTGGCATCTTTGTCGAGAGTGACTACTAACAGATGTTCTTGTATTGAACAGGTGGGGTTTGCTGGAAAACATGTATAAATTGAACAGAAAATAAGAAAAAAAGCCTACTTCCAAATTTATCAATTACCATAAATAAAATATTGCACTGTGCATTAAAATATCCAGTTGTTCCAGTTGAAATCGAGTTTATTTTTATTACGATTGAAGTTAAAGTGTCGGCAAAAATAGCTATATCCGGAACTTGTGTAGTCGAAGGTGGTGTATAGGTAGTTCCTAAATTTATTCAAATGGACACGGTAGACGCAAATACAATAAAAGTTATCCTGAAGGAAGTTTTTCTTGCTATATTAACAAAGTGCGCAAAAAATTGTGGGGGGGGGGGGAACTGATCTCCAAATGAGGGGTGTCCTAATTCGGAACCCTTGCCATCATATAGTTGCCCTACGAGAAACAATTTTTTAAATTTTCTAATGATTGATTAAATGTTCAATTAACAGACTTTTCTTATTGGTTCAAGAATATTTTTGTCTCAAACCTGTCGTTGAAGTAGTTAAAACCGAAGTAGTAGTTGAAACTGGAGTAGTTGTTGTTGCTGTAGTAGTTGTTGTTGGAGTAGTAGTAGTTGTTGAAGTAGTTGTTGTTGGAGTAGTAGTTGTTGTTGGAGTAGTAGTAGTTGTTGAAGTAGTTGTTGTTGGAGTAGTAGTTGTTGTTGAAGTAGTTGTTGTTGGAGTGGTTGTTGTTGTTGGAGTAGTTGTTGTTGGAGTGGTTGTTGTTGTTGGAGTAGTTGTTGTTGTTGAAGTAGTTGTTGTTGGAGTGGTTGTTGTTGTTGGAGTAGTTGTTGTTGAAGTAGTAGTTGTTGTTGGGCTGGTAGTTGTTGTTGAAGTAGTTGTTGTTGGGGTGGTAGTTGTTGTTGGAGTAGTTGTTGTTGTTGAAGTAGTTGTTGTTGGGGTGGTAGTTGTTGTTGGAGTAGTTGTTGTTGAAGTAGTTGTTGTTGGGGTGGTAGTTGTTGTTGAAGTAGTTGTTGTTGCTGGAGTAGTTGAAGCCGAAGTAGTTGTTAATGAAGTAGTTGTAGTTAAAATTGTGCTAGAAGTACCCAAGTTGGTCACAGTGATCGAATTTTTCGAATGCGCTTCTAAATTTATCAACATTGGCCTCATTTTCGCGTGTTTCCTATTGCTTACCGATGTTCCCAATTGTACATAGAATATCGAATTTATCACTTTCTGTAAATTTATGGACGAGACTAGCATTAATATAGGTGGGTTGAACTGAATCGATGCTAAGAGGTATTTTTTGAGCGCCATTCTGTTCCGTCCAGCATTCAGCCGAGCTGTTAGTGGGAATTTTAGCAACATTGAAATTAATCTAAAAGTGGCGGAATTGAAAACGAAAACTTTTTTTTAAAATTTTGAGCCGTGAACATAAATCTTGATTTGTGTGTCGTACGACATTCATACCACACGTCGTACGACAGCATTTATAGTTCGGTCGTACGACGCGTCGCGACACGACGGAAGTATAAATGGCGCCATGACAATTCGCTAACAAATCTCTACTTTTCCGCAATGTCTCGAAACTTTTTGGATATCTCGCGGCACTAGGCAAACTGAGTATGGAATATGTAAATTGGGCCCCATAGAAATACATTGGTGCATTTGAGGTGGTGCGCAACCTTACAAAATGCCCATTTTGACACTTAGGAATGTTGGTCATTCCTATATAAAAGTTGTAGCCCGTATCCTCAGTTTTCCATTAACACAAAGATTATGGAAATTGGATTTATACTTTAAGAGATATTCTCAAAATACTAAGGCGTCATTTATACTTCCATCGCAACGTGATAGTGCATTTTTGTTTCGTACGACATTCGTACCACACGTCGTACGACAGCGTTTATAGTTCGACGACGCGTCGCGACACGACGAAAGTATAAATGGTGCCTAAAGTGTAAAAAACTCAGGAAATAACCAATATTTTTAAGTGTCAAAATGGGCATTTTTTAAGGTTGCACATCACCTCGAACGCACCAATGTACAACGTACTCCATATTCAGTTTGCCTAGTGCCGCGGAAAGTTCGAATCTTCGTGATATCGCCTATTAAAAATTGAAAAACTTGCATTAAATTGGAAATTCTCTTCATTCGCATCAATACTACTCGGCATAACAGTTGGCATCAAAGCGATGATCGGTTGACTATTATCTAAATAATATTGGCAATCTTTATTTTCGCTATATAAATAATCGGCCTTTATGTTTTTCCTCGATTTTTTCCAACAATTTTCGAGCAAACATAAGGGTCTCTAATCGTAATGGAGAGGGAAACATTAAACTTTTTTCAAAAATTTTGAGCACTGCCCCATAGGGTTATTTTGATAAAAATTAAAAAACTTGAAAAATCGCAAAGTGCCATTTTTTGGGCACCCTTTACTTATCGATCTTGACTACCCGAAAAAATCGAGTAGCCAAGATATCGATAAAAGTCTGATGAAAAGTACTTATTGGCCACACTATTTTTTACCTGCTGTGCTCGTTATAGTTGGGCTATTTGTATCATTTGTGGATCGTTTCGTACGACTTGCATAATTTGTATCCACAGTGAGTGTAGCATCTTGTTGTTTAGATGAACTAGTTGGACTCGAACTTAACGAAATATTCTCGATTTTTGTAGTCTTTTCAGAAATGCTTGAAATAAAAGAATCACTCGTTGTAATTTGAGGATTCGCTTTTTTTGTTGTTGATTCAGAAACTTGGACTTTTGACAAAGTTGGTACTTGCTTAGTAGTAGACTTCTCTGAGCTTTCGCTTGAACTGGAGGATATATCTCGTTGAACTCTGACATGAGTTGACTCGAATGTGCTGCTTTCTTCTTGAGAATTTGTTGCTGTTGTTGATATTGAATCAATAAATAGGGACAAGCTTGGCTTATCAGTTGATGAAGCAGTATTTGTGCTCTGCTCGGAAACCGATTCTTCGAATGTTGATTGTTCAGTAGTCGTTGAACTATCCGATATCCCATTAGTTGTTGATAATTCATACGAGCGTGAATTTGATGGTATTGAAATGCTGCTTCCAGTTGAAGGTATTGGCGAAGATAGTTTAGTTCTTCTGGTTGTTATTGTTTCAGAGGTTTCAATAGACGAATGACCATCATCAGTCGTATATTGTAAAAAAGTGGTCGACGAGCTAATCGCGCTGAGCTCATCATGTTCACTTATTGCTTGAACCTCAGTTGATTCCTGTGATGCTGTTTCTGCTGCTTGTGTTGGTGTTTCATGGGATGTAGTTTCAACTGCAGGTGATGGATTTGCAGGCAAATGGGCGTTAGAAGTCGATGTGCTAAATTTGAAATTTTGGTCATTTTTGATGAAAAATGGCAAATTTTGATCATTTTTTCCAATGAAAATGGCAATTTTTTGACATTTTTGTTGAAAAATGCACACATGTTAATTTTTTTAAATGGAACATCTTGAACAATTTTACTGAAAAACGGTACGACCCTGAAACGATTATGAAATTCGACCCACGCCGAATCTTTGATATATAAAAAAGACATTTTAGTCTCTATTCTATAGGGCGCCAACTTTTTTGGCAGGTAGGCCGGATTTATACTTCCGTCGCGACGCGACAGTGCATTCTGTATTGCGCAACTGTCGCGCGACGTATCGCGAGTTGGCGTTTATAGAATGTCACGCGATGCGTCGTGCGAGTGTCACTAGTACTTGGTTTGAAAAGAATTTATCTATCAACAAGCCTTGGTAGTGCAGTGACAAAGCAGCGGCTTTTTGGTCACATGTTCGTGTGTTCGAATCCCGCTTGGAGCCCATTTTTTGCCACTCGGCTTTGTGTCGCGACGTCACGTGTTTAGCACTTGGGACGTCGCAGGCTGTCGCACGACGCAACTATAAACGACATGGGAAAAATTGTTCGCCCTATAAACGTAATTGCTCTACGTGTCGCGCGACACGACGGAAGTATAAATTTCTCCATAAACTTACTCTGTGCTTTTAGATTGTATTGTGCTTGCCAACGTTGTTGATGGTTCACTTGTTCTAGAGTTCGAGAATGACATCGATGTAGAATGTTTTTGCGTTGTGCTTGTATCAACGAACAACTTTTTAACAGAAGTGGAAGATATTGGATTGTCGTATATTCTAGTAGCGTTTTGACGAGTTATCAAAGTTATGAATGCAGTAGAAGATGAACTTATGGGTGTTGGCATTTTTATAGTAATTATAGAATGTGGCGTTCTAAAATTTCAATTTTTGAATCATTCATGAAATATAACCTTGTTGTAGATGAGCTAGAAGATGGTGAATTTTTCATCTTCCTCGTGGTTGTAGTACTTGATGTGCTTGTTGATGAAGAAAGTTGTTCCGTGCTAGTAGTTATTGTCACTGAAGTTGTTAATGCTGAACTTTTTGTTTTACTAGCAATTGGAGACTTTGACGACGACTTAATGGTTGTCGTCGCTGCTTGTTGATTTGATGCCGTTGTTTTTGCGCCATTATTAGAACTATTCACAGTACCCGAATTACCGCTTTCATCCCAGACTTGTGGACAAAGCCGAAATATTAAATTGGATAGCGGCCATTTTTCACAAGCCGATAGATTAACCATTCCAGGAGATTTCGTAAGACTTTCTGCTACCGAATCAATTTTATAGACAACAAATAAAATTGATTCATTCAAGCAACTATCAAAACTGTTCTCTTCAGTCACACCGTAGTTGTAATTGAATAAAATCGAGGCATCTGATGTGAGCACTAATGCCTAAATCATTATGAGCATTATTTTTGTTAGAAAGAATTACTTGAGTAGGAAAACTTGTCCCGAATGTAACATCAAAATGAAAGAGTCCATAGCGGTTATTGTATTGTATCTCATTCGATTTTGATTGCCATTCTGGTGCAGGCATAGGCTGCATATCGTATGTTGTCACCAAATTTGTCATGTATTTCCAAGTGACATTTGATGAGCCTCCAACGCTTATAACCTAAAAGATTATAATCTGTAATATATATTCTTGTGCAAAAATATAAGTCTACTCGTTTTTTGGGGTTTTCGGTAAAGTTGAAAAGAAGAGTTGGAACCTTTTTTAATAGAAAGATTAGCAGCTAAAATGATATGTTTAGCAAAAAAATCGTTCCGACAGCAAAAAATAGAAATTTTTACCGAAAACACCGTTTTTTCAACTGTACAAAAATCCACTTGTTTTTTGTAACTTGTTGATTTTGTAATTTATTGTCTTTTTTTAAAATACGTCTTTTTAGATCAAATGGCACGCGGCACAAAGCTTTTCGAATTCGAAAATTGCGGCTTTGCATGAGCAAGGAAAGAATAGCAGAAAAATTGCACACAACTTTTGGGTAGATCTTACTGTGTGGTGAATAATTATTTGAAAAATACTGCTGAATATGGTACGAAAAAACCAACTGGGCGTCCGAGCAAGCTATCCGATCTAGATAAGCGTAGAATCTACAGATCTGCATTGAACTCTACCTCCACAAGATAACAAATATTTGGGCCTTAATTGAACTCAAGTACGGTCAGAAGGGCAATTTACAAGAGTCCCACACGTATTCGTCGCAAAATGAAATGTGTCCTTGCTCTTACGAATGTTTACAGACGTCTCGGACTTGAATTTGCTTGCCAAAACATGAATCGAGATTAGTCTAAGGTCGTTCCACTAATCCACTTGTTAGATAATCTAGTCTGACGAAAAGAAGTTCAACTTAATGGTTCGAGGTACTAGTGGCACGATTTGAGGAAAGAAAAGCGATGTTCTCAAAGCGTAACTTTGATGGTGGGAACGTGATGATTTCAGCTCGCTCGGTGGACTCAGATTAGCTTTTGTGACCAACCGAATGGATTCTCAGCATTACGTGAACGTTCTTCGTCATTGCCTGCGTCCGTTTTACCGACCCCACCCGAATGAAAACTTCGTTTTGTTCAAGATAACGCCCCTATTCACGTTAGCCGTGTAACGATGGATTGGTTTAGAAGAAAAAACGTCGATTTTTTTGAAAGGGCCGACTTGCTCACTCGACTTGAATATAGGGGTAAAAGCCTTTTCTGATGAACCATTAAATAATTTAGGCTCTACAATTTATAGGTTTCGGGATCGATCCGAAAAGAGGCCAAATTTAAAATTTTGATAATTTCAAGAAAATTCTTTACCACAAATCCAAATTGATCTTCATAATTGCCAGATATAGCTCGTCCCAAATCATTGACATTCACAGTATTACTAGCGTACTTCAAACTCCACAACGAATTGGAGGAAGACTGATTAAAAATAGGCAAAATTTTACTACTCAAAGTCAAATTTGATGCAATTTCATTCACTCTAGTGTTGTTATCTAAAATTTTGTTAAAGGATCAGTCTACTCGAAAAAGTTGCCATTTTTGGTGATATTCGGATAGTTCATAAAAAGGGGTATTTTTTAGAGACGGCTGCGGTTATTTGCGGGTATTTTTTCGGGAACTCGTCATGACATGCATCATGACGCATGTCATGGCACACATCATGACGCAGCGTCAACGCGCGTCATGATATATGTCATGATACAGCATTATGATGCGTGTCATGACGCGCGTCATAACACGCATCATGACGCATGTCATGCGCGTCAGGACATGATTCACACCCCCTTAAAAAATTTTCAACATTTTTCATGTTGTTTTTAGAATTTTCTTTTTTTCCTAATAAATTTCAGGTCTGAGGTGAATGTGCCCCCTCCCATGTCCCTTTCCTAAGAGCAGTGGGCTAAAGTATCTCAAAATGGTTTTTATACCTGCTCATTATCGGTAGGGGTTTCTACACAAATTCCAAAAACAAAACCTTACCTGAATTAATATCGTTGCAGACTTGTGTCGTTATATAAGAGGTAGACTCAAGTAATGATGTTGTACATATTAAGATCAAAAAAGAAAAACTATATACAGTTTGAAAAAAATAGACATATTTCATCGTTTAAGCCTCAAACCATGTAAAAATATTTATAATAGCCATTTTGAAATAGCATTTGATTGGCAATAAAAAAGATTAGATTTCAACCTACTAAATTAGCAAAGTAGAAGTGCTTCATCACGTATCCAAGGAAACTTGCGCATGAAAAATTGTTGTTGTCAGAGTGAATACATTTTCTTCTTTTGTCCCCAGTTAAGGCACCGCTCGAGAGAGCAAAAAAAAACAATTTAAAATGAAATATTTATTTGAATTTTTAAATAGTTTAAAAATAACAAATATGGGCACTATAACTTTTCATGTTTGCCACGTTGCCAAAAAAAACTATAACCTTATCCACGTTTGTGTCAATAAACATATTTATTGCAAATCAGGCAACTCAATTAGTCTGAAATTAAATATGTTTATTGCATATATTACCAACGAGGGCTGTCCTCCCCCTCCCCCTCATGTAGCTAGTATCGAGCCAAAAGTTAAAGATTCATATAGCCTCGGAGCGACAAAGCCGGCTGAGTTGAGACTTTGATGTCAAGTCTCAAGGCTATATAGCCGAGCCTTGGGATATAACCCAAAACATAAAAGCTACGTAACATTTTTTAAATAATGTAAATGGGCGCCAACCTTTTTTTGGTTGATACCATATAGCCTCAAGGTAGTTTGTCCCCCTCCTTGTTCATGTATAGTTTATTGACACGAAAGTTATCGTGGCGAAAGTTAACGTGGCGAGATTCGTGGCGAAACCTATAGTGCCCAAATATGGGTTTAACTATTCAATCGACGGCACTGTTCCGTCAGCCGACCAGCACTTGGATAAATGGAGCCAATATGAACCTTTCTTTCTTGGTAGATATCAAAACTTGTGATCGACAATGGGCAGCCATTCAGCTCAACCTGAAAATGGGGGAAAGTTGATATGAGAAGCAATTTTTTGATTACATTGCAATTATCCCGATGTCCACGTCTTGATAAGAAACACAAAGTGTACAGGGCCATGTCAAATTCCGGACTTGTGCCAATCAAAAAGCTTCCCGAGCGTTTTAGCTCGTTTTGCCATGTGAATTTTACTACAGCCATAATGTCCTAAATTTTTTGTTGCTGCTAATTCGAGTATTATTGGAGCGTAATGCTACTTCTTGCACAAACATCTCCTTCTTTTTCCGGGAGGGGAAGAGCATACGTGAATAGGGGGTCCATAAATTCGTTACAAATTGAAAAATTCCTCAAAAATTGGATCAAGGCACAGGAAGAGGAAACGAGGAGGAACATAAATAAAAGTGTTTTGAGCTGTTCCGGACTGAATTTGACCGAGTTTTTGCGGGAAAACACCTTCAGGAAGGCAGGGGTACGAAAAAGCAGGGTATCTCCAGTTTCAAAGTGTCGTAAAAAATTTATTTACGGGAGTTTATTTTCCAAAATCTAATCGATTGTGTGCATACTATTCCTCTACCGATTACTTTTTTAATTAGGCTAAAAGAGTTTAAAGGTCCTGATGCGCCATTTATACTTCCGTCGTGTCGCGACGTGACAGTGCATTTTGTGTCGTACGACACAAAAATGCACTGTCGTGCGCCATTTATACGTCCGTCGTGTCGCGACACGACAGTGCATTTTTGTGTCATACGACACAAAATGCACTGTCAC
>JAQGBS010003651.1:0-11229 GCA_034698545.1 Acrobeloides obliquus
TAATAGCACATTTCTTTATATATGGCAATACTTAATAGGCTATTATGCCAAATGGAACGTGTTTTTGAGGAATTTCGAGGGATATGTTCTATAGGTTATTTTTGTGGGGTATAATCCGATTTTGATAGAAAATTGAAAAATGAACGCGTTAAGAAAATTTGGCTGAAAAATTCAATTTTATGGAACTCTTATGTTAGTGTGTTCTGGTTAGGCTTAAGAATTTTAAGAAAACTTTTACTTATTTTAACACTCAAATTGTCAAGCGCACCAAACGTTTATTCCAGTGCAGTTTTTTGAGCTAAACACGATGCCGCAAAAAAAATTTTTGAAAAAAACTCACTTTAGATGGGTCTAGAGCCCCATCTTTACAGATACCTTTTTAGAAACATATCTTTTTAGTATTTTTTTAGCATATCTCCTCATAAGAATTGTTTTGAGAGATGGTTGACCACTCATTTGAAAGGTGAGAATCTGCCCTACAGCTTTTATCGAAACACCTCTAAAAAGTTTTCGCTTCAATAAAAAGTTATTCGCACATCTTTCAAATTACTCGGATTTTTTGACCGGATTTTTGACCAAGATCGAATTTTTAGGCCCGATTACGGGACTTTTTGTCAAGGACAGTTTAGATGAAAGTTGTAGCCCAGATTCCCAGGAAAATTTTGGTATATTTTGTTTGGCTGTTTGTTAATAATTTGACTGAGTTATGGCCATTTTATTCCTGAAAAATGGTCATTTTTGATGTTTTTAGTCTCATGTCGTGCTCTACCTATGACATCTTTATAAAGTATATTTTAAAATATTCATATTCCCACATTTTTCTTTCATTGGCTTTTAAAAACGAGATAATCCCTTCTTTTCAGAAATCCTCTTCGAATTTTATTCAAACATCCACTCAAAATTTAGGTCAACTTTTTTTGTTTTTCCTGTTCCTGTTAACTTAAAGTTTGATTGTGCAGATTCTCTCTGATAATGTCCTTTGTTGTAAAGTTGTTTGAAGTAGACAAAATTTTCTATTTTTTAGCCAACCACATAGGCTTGATTAATGAGCATATTAATTGCTAAAAAAAACATCTATCTTTCAATGTAAAAAAAAGTTCCACATATCAATGCGAAAATACTCAATAATACAGGGTGACCGGCCATGAAACCGGGCACCATAACTCATATATCGAGAGCTCCAGAAATCTTCTTTCGACAAAATTTTTTTCAGAATTAGGCAAGAGTGTACGATCAAATCAGCAATTTTAATAGTAATTCATGTTTTCGTGTCAATATCCAGATTTTTTAAAATCTGGATCATAGATGGACAAAGGGGTGGCACCCACTGATCGACACACTCAAAATGGAAAAATTAAGGAGGGATCGCCTCAAATCTGATTTGGATTCTTAAATAAGGATGCCTTCAAACTTCGTTCAAACCGAATCGTAGATTTTTACGACAGCCGTAAAAGTTTATGACATTTGAAAAATCTTTTCTTACAAGGAACACGTCCGAACCCAGTCTAGAAATTTTTGACGAGACCTACATAGTTTTGTAGAGCATATCCGACTTGTCGTTAAAAATGAAAAAATTAGCTGCTGAAAATCTATCCCTGAGGAGATATGAGCTAATTAAAGTTGTAATTAGTTAGGTTATTTATTTGGTTATTTTCAAAACAAATTTAACAAATGGCTTAATGGCTAGGGCGTTGCGCTTCCGTTTTAAAATCCCAAGTTCGAATCCACCCGAAGGAGAAATTTTTTGAATGCAAAAAATTTCGAAAGGCAAAAAATCTCTCCTTCGGGTGGATTCGAATTTGGGGCTTTAAAAGAAAGCGCAAAGCCCTAGCCATTAAGCTATTGATAAAAGTAACTTGATAATAAAAACTTTATGTTTTAAAGAAAAGAACCGGGAGATCAATTTCAATTTTTTTCCATTTTTTTCGATATGATCCGACATTGTTTATGTTGTTTGGTAATGAAAAAGCGCTTTTAGTGATAAACTTCTTGTATCTTAATAATAATTCTGAAAATAATTTTTGTCGAAAAC
Organism: Acrobeloides obliquus; assembly: GCA_034698545.1. Taxonomy (NCBI): domain Eukaryota; kingdom Metazoa; phylum Nematoda; class Chromadorea; order Rhabditida; family Cephalobidae; genus Acrobeloides; species Acrobeloides obliquus. Next base: position 2,033 of record JAQGBS010003651.1, read on the forward strand.
GTATTTCTCGGGCCCTTGATATATGGATTATGGTGGCTGGTTTCATTTGCGCCACCCTGTAGAAAGATTTTAATCTCTTTTTATTTTATCATTATTAATACAAAAATTGTTATTTTTGCTCTTGAACATATACAATGAAAAAAATCAATAATAACCATTCATCATTCCCGATAAACATTAACCGTTCTTCTTCTTCTTTCCGACCAAAAATTTTCGGCAGTATGAAAACAGGTCATAATGATCCTGTACTGAAATATTTTCGCCTCTTCCTTGTGATTTACTTTTTTATTTGCACATTACTTTTGAAATATTGTTTATGTGCACGGCAATTTACAGATTAGGGAACACAAAAAAGGTTTTTACTTAAAACTAATCAATTTTGTAATAAAAAGTTGATTTTTTCGGCATTTTTTATCAAATTTTTATAGCATTTTTTTTATAAAAAATTAATGTATTGACTTTTGATTTTTCAACAAAAAATTTGTGATAAAAAATTTTTTTAGCATTTTTGGCCTAAAAAATTAGTGTGCCCTTATCTTTTGGTGATAAAATAATTGAGTTGGTTTTTGTGCTTTTAAAAGTTTTGACTAAAATATCAACAAAAAATGCTTTTTAGAAAAAATTTTTAATATGCACTTGTTGTTTTTGGTTTCATTTTTTTGTCACGCGATTTCGTACAGAAACAAACTTCGTGAGAATATATATTTTGCCTCATGAAAATGAAAAAATATCGGCGACAGCAGTAAAAATCGATCATAATGTCGCAGTTGGTGGCATACGTGTACACCCCATCCTCCTCCATAGGTGGATAAGGGGATCCACTTTTCCAAAAATTTGCGGGAGGGAGGTCAACCCCCAAAGTGCGTGGGGGGGGGGGTCAATTTTTTTATGGTTTTGCCCAAAATTTGTTATTTTTTAACAAAAAGTGTTTATTTTTTCAAATTTTCACTGAAAATGTCACTTTTCTTCAAAATCATCAAAATTTTGCTTTTAGAATAAAAATGCAATTATTGTTTAAAAAATTTTCAAAAGTGAACCCCTCCCCCCAAATTTGGACCTAGCGCCGCCCTTGGGTGAGATCTTTTCTATAAAAAATTTTTTGATGCAGCTGAGTTTGAAACTATGTATTTGAGCAAGAAAGCCTACAGTGCCACCTACTGCGTCATTAGATCAATTTTGTCCATTGTCGTCAAAAACAGAGTTGTCCAAAAAACTGGATGTTTGAGCAATTTGTTACACAAAATTTCAACTCTTCCCTGAATCAGGGAAGCGTTTTTTAATTTTTACCAAAATAACCTCTAAAATGGGGTTTCCTATGCGAAAAATTGATTGACCGCATTCCCAAACCTTGAAAACGCTTCCCTGATTCAGGGAAGAGATTTGTATTAATGAGAAAATATGCAAATTCGAGGAAGCGTTTTCAAGATTTGGGAATACGGGCAATCGATCTCTCGTATAGAAAATCTGGAACTACTTCGTCTCTTATACCCAGGAATGCCAAGAACTTTGTTCAAAATCTGGCTTCAAAAATCAGATTTCAGGAGCAAAAACCAGAAAATGCGAATAATTTTCCATTATATTTCTTATAAATTTGGCAAACTTTCGCATCTCAAAAATCAGATTTGACACTGAAAAATCAGCATTTTGCCAGATTTGACATCTCCAAATCAGCACTTTTCTGAAAAATCATGTTAGACTAAATTCAATGAGGTATAAGAGCCGAAGTAGCTCCGAAAATCTCTAATATGTTATTTTAGTGAAAATTTAAAAAATTTGAACAAATCGCTCTAAAATCGTCAAAATCCAGTTTTTGGGAACATCTTTTTTTCATTTTCAACCTCATGCCCTTTATTCAAATTTTGAATTTTCTACACACATTAAAACGAATTTTTTCAAACGATTCTAGATTAATTTATTTATGTAAATTTGCATCTTCTTTTTCTTCTTTATTTATATATTTATGGAATCCAGGAATCCATGGCCGTATCGATGGCGACAAAAATTTTGGTTTGAATTTTTTGCAATTTCTTTGAATTATTAGACTTTTATTAAAAAATTTTTTGTTTTGTATAAGTTTTATGGCAATTTTTATGACATACAAAATTTAACGTTGGCACATGACACAGAAAATAATCCTTTTATTGTATAGGAAGGTTTGAAAAAATTTTTTGCTTATTATTGATTTTGTTATCATTGATTTGGATCAATCACAAAGTGAAAATTGTTTATGAAAATTTTTGGATTTTTTCAATGAAAAGAAAAATTGAAGTTGTAAATTTTAAATGTTTACTAAGCCAGTTTATTTTAATAAAGATAAGAAACAGGTTGTTTTAGTAAGTTTTTGATAGGAAAAAGAGTGTATTTTACTCCTAAAAATGGTCAAAAATTTGTCGTTTTCCCTTAAAATCGCCAAAAATTAGTCTTTTACCCCCTAAAAATGGCCAAAAATTGATCTTTTGCCCCTAAAATTGGCCTTTTTGAATGAAGTATAGAGTAGCAGGGCTGCATCTGACAAAAAGGGAACAGGCTAAAAAAATATGTTCCCGAATGGCTGGCACCATAACTACTTTTGGCCTTATTCCCTTTTTGCCAGATGCAGCCCTGTAGAGTAGAGGCTGTTTTTGTAGAATTTTTTTTATTGAAAAAATGAAATTTTTAAAAATTAACAAACTATCTTAACATCTCTTTTTAGATGGACCGTTATGAAGTCAAAAATACAGATACATTGGAGGGCATTGCGGCGTCGCATGATTGTACTGTGGGCGAATTGGTGAAACTGAACAAATTACACAGTCGTATGGTAATTTGTATTTTTATTGAAAAAATTGTAAATTTTTTTCAAAATTTAGGTCTTTCCCGGGCAGAAAATCCTTGTCCCCAACTATCCGGATGATGTGTTTAGCAAAGAAAATGAAGATGCGAAAAATAAAAATAATAACAAGCCGAATAATTTGAGGACTTTATCTGCAACTGAACCTCCAAGTAATAATTCAAAATTTTTCGTAAAAATTAATTAAGTAGCTATTGGGGGGGGGGGGTATCCTGTTGCTAAAATTCGATAAAATTTTGTCAAAATTTTTCCAAAATTCGTTCCATTGCAAAATTTCTAAATTTTAGATGCTATTCGAGGTCCAGGCAGAGCCATACCAGCTCATTTGGCATCAGAAAAATCTCAAAATCAGCATTTGTTATCGAAAACTCAAAGTGTGCCAGTCAAATCTAATAGTTTGTACAGCAGCAAAGACGAGTCTGAAGATACCGAATGTTTGCAAAGATTTTTGAAATTGAGGGTAAAAATTAACTGTTCATTTTTTGGCAAATTTTTTAAATTATAAAATTTGCACATTTTCCAAAATTCGCATATTTTAGGTAAAACATATCACCGAATCAGATGGCACAGTTACCGGCACCTTACTAGTAACTCCAAACTGCCTTATGTACGATCCTGATATCAGCCATCCTTTGGTCAAAGAAAATGGATCTGACCTCTATGGAATGGTGGCAAAGTAATTTTTTCCTCCATTACTCCCCCCCATTCATTTTTTCTCACTCTTCCTCATCACCATCTTTATCTAGCCCCTCATTTTAACTTCATTTCTATATTTTTAGCATGGAAGACCTCTTATCCGTGTGTATGTATAAGCATATAGAAAATTTAACCGGAGAACGACCAAAGAACAAATCGGATATGTATAATCCGGATAGTCAAAAGAACCTACGTACGGAATCTGACACCAAATCTGATGCCGCTAATTTGCTAATTGGAGAAGAAAATGTGTCGAAGACAACAAGTTTCGAGGAAGCAGAAAGACATGGATCCGTGTTTACGAGTATAGATGAGCCCACGGACACAGGTTCGAATATAATTAATAAGAGATAGGGGTGGACCGAGTAGTTTGTTAGTAATTATGGTCTGTTCGAAGAAGTTCTGCCGAGAAAAATTTCTCGCCTCTAGCGGGATCGAACCCTCGACTGTATGGCTCAGTGGATAGTTTTTAAATAAAAATGAAAGGCAAAAATCCTCGTCCAATTTTTAGAGATTTTCCTTTAACAACTTTTTCAATTGTTCAAAATTCAAAAAGGGTGAAAAATTTTTCACCCCTGGTGGGATCGAACCCCCAATTATTTGTGCGCAAAGTGAGACGCTTGCCACTTTACCATGAATGATGATTTTTGTCGCCATTGATAGAAATGCTCTATAACTATTTTAGGAGTTGTTTTTACCGGCGGAATAGAAGAATCCGAGCTAGAACAACAAAAAAGTGATTTAGCAAACGAGAAAGTTCAAGAGAAGGGAAGCAACTCTATATCGATAGGTATCTTTTTTGAAAAATTTAAATTTTCCATAAAAAATCACAAAAATTAAGGTTCTACGAATTTGTCTTCTTCCGATCAGATGCTGCCCTCAATTGAAGAGGAAGATCATAAAAGTGCCTCCCACCCAGAAATTTCACACCCTCCAAACGATTTGAATATTGTGACTCCAAAAAGAAGGACTGTGTCGGGTAAGAAATCAGATTTATGCTTCAAAACGCCCATCCCTGTAGTACTTTTGACAGGCAACGCGCGAACTCGAAAAGCTTATAGATAGCTAGTTTTCCGAAGAAAGTTTCGAATTTTTTCACTTTCGCTTCAAATCTCCTACCCTTTCCCTGAATCAGGGTGAACAAGTATTTTATACAGTAACAATGCGTGCGATTGATTCCCCAACTAGATAGAAAATAGACAGTCTATTTATTGGTTATAAGTCAAACTTTAGTTCATTTTCGCTTCAATACACCCATCCTTTCCCTGAATCAGGGAAGCATTTTCACGATTTGGCATGTGCGAAATCGATTCCCCATCTAGAAAAGCCCATAGACAGTCGGTTTTCTGGTAAAAATTCAAATTTTAGTTTATTTTCGCTTCAATACACCCATCCCTTCCCTGAATAAGTGTCAATGGTTATAAAAAAACGTGAACAACTTCAGCATTACATACCATTTTAGACTTGACATCCGAAAAGAAAACCCCAATAGAAGAAGTAACCGGACAAGACATCGGCTCATCCGCAAAAGTCGCAAAAACTGACGCCCAACGACCTAGAGCGAGCTCCGACTTACAACCTTCCACTAGCCTAGACTCTGGAGAAAATGCACAACGAAACACTTCTCCATCAAGATTTTCGAGATATTCACCCAACATGGCAAGAAGATCTTTCGGCAGGCTTGGGAGAACTCTAAGCGCCAAAGCAACCACTATCAAAGATACGGTCAAAGATGGCGCACAAACGGTAGCGTCAGGCACCCAAAAAGTAGCCCAGGGAGTTGCATCAGGGACTCAGAAAGTAGCTCAAGGAGTTGCAACTGGTACACAAAAAGTTGCTCAAGGTGTTGCAACGGGAACTCAAAAAGTTGCACACGGCGTTGTTACGCACACCAAATCTGCTGCAGGTATGAGAATTTCAAAAAATCGAGTCAAACAAATTGTTTGTTAGATCATATTCAAACGGGTATTCAAACAAGTGCCAAAGTCGTCGCATCAGTTCCAGGAAATGTGATTGGTGTAGGTGCGGAATTGGTGAATGAAACAAAATCTGGTATGCTGGAAGTCTATGATACGCTGTTTAATAGCGAAGTAAGATATGAATTAAAGTTGCTTAGCATGATCTAAGAAATTCAACGAGCTATCGCGCTCCCTATTCTGACCTAAAAATAAATAAATGCTAGCACCCGGCACCCACCCATTGGTGCTTTGGGTAGTGGGTGCTAGCACACTGTAGCATTCATCATTATGTACTGGACATTGTCCACATTCTTTCTCTTTTTATATGGGCTACGCTCAAATCACGATTGCATTAGTTCTCCAGTCAGTCAGCTGGTTCATATTGAAGGGAGACGGCCGCTTGCAAACTAGCACCCACCAGGACCTAGCACCCATGGGTGCTACCACCCATCAATGTATGCTTTTGGGTGGTGGGTGCCAGCACCAGGGTGATTTTGGGCGCTGGGTGCTAGTACCTTTTCAGACCCTGTGTACAACACAGCAGTTTACAACAAAATATTCTGTTGTATAACGCAACAGTTTTGCGCGTTAAAACTGAATTTGAAAGTTCTTAGGGCCGTCACAAGCACGGCACAAGCTATCGTACGAAAGTACGACAGCCCCACAAGCTATCGTACGATCGTAAAATTAACGTAAGGGTACGACGAAATCGCCACAAGCTGTCGTACGATCGTACGACGCAGTACGATGGCATCGTACGAAATTCGTACGATAGCTTGTGGCCATTTCGTCCGCCGTACGATTGTATTTTACACTCGTACGATGACTTCGTACGATAGCTTGTGGCGACCCTTAAGAAATGGCTGAAAAATCGAATTTTTATAGTGATTTTGAACTTTGAAATTCATTTTCTCAAAAAGATATTCTCGGATTTTCAAGATTTTGGGGGTAATACCGTTTTTCGATGCGCTCTACAAGATGGCGTTGTTATTTTTCAAAAATTCCTTAAGGAAAAAATTCAGGTTTTCCCTTCAATACACAGATTTGTTCAAAAATCATGAAAATATTTTTGCAGATCACGTGATTAGCAACTTGTAAAAAACCGCATATGAAAATCTTTTTCGTATGCCGAGATATAGAATTTTATTTCATTGTATATTCATTTGGATCACCCTGTATGATTTTTATTAAATTTTTGGATAATGGTCGACTTCTATCTTATTTGATGAAGTTTGAGGAAGATTTGTTCCCATTCGTTCAAGAATATTTATTTTTTATTTCTAAAAAAACCAAAAACATTTTTCAACATCGCTTGATCATCAAGTTACGAATCAAGTTTTGTCGTTAAAACTTTTTGTATTTCTCAAGTGTTTTCATTCTAAACATAATGTTTATATAAAATATCATACAAAATTTGGCCCTGATGTCATAATCTGAATCATATCTCAAACATCAAATCCAATTTTTCACGATTCAAGTAATCTTTCGTACAACTAATCAAAATTTTCCGCTTGTATGCAACAATTTTTGTTCATCAAAAAATTTGTTCAAATGTATATCTCATTCTGTGCTCTTTTTATCCGACTATTCCATCAATCTCGCACATTAAAGTTCCTGCGCGAACACCAATAAAAAACGCGCTGCTCCAAGAAAAATCCAGTGGAAGAAAGATTGTGTTGTTTCTCTTCCATTTATTACGGATCTATTTCTCTTTCGCTAGTTCTTGATCTGTTGATCCATTTTCGGAGGTTGTTTGCTTTGATGGATAATCATGGACTTTTCTAGAAAAATATTGAAAATTCTTACCAGAGAGAATTTACCTTCAAGAAAAGTAAGATTGAGAGTTTTTTGCTTTCTGATATATTGTCTATTAAGAGACGCTTTCTTGACACTCAAACTTGAAAAGGGCATAGTGTTAGATCCCGGGTCCGGAATCGACTACGTGGCCGGGACGGGATTTTTTGGGATGCACAATGGCGGGATTTTCGGGATTAAGATTTTTGAACCTTCCAACTGTACCCCTTGTGGCATAGACTCGAATGAAACGAAAGGTTTGAAACGAAATAATGGAAAAAAACAATAAAAATTTTTTCCCATAGGAATATTTTTTCCATGGGAAAAATTTATAAAAAAATTAAAAATTTTCCATAGGAAAAAATTTTTATTGGTTTTTTCCATTATGTCGTTTCATTCGTATCGTTTCATCCTCTTCGTTTCATTTGAGTCTATGCTCCCTTGTAAAAATAGTCCAAAAATCGAAATTTCTCGAATTTTTCCGAAACCACGCTAGAAGTGTTGGAGAAGGTGTCAAGAAAGTGTCTCTTAAAATGACAATTTTTTGATTTTTTCATAAAATATTGTTTAAAAATGAATTTATAGAATATTTAAAATAATATTTTTTAAATTCAATTGTTAAGGGTGTTTTTATTAATTGTGTAATTTTTTTTATAATTTTCCAAAAATTAAAAATTTGCACTTGCTCATCTTTTTGTTGTTGATCAAACACCTACATGTGATCACATTCTTTTGATTAGGGGGTCACATATATTTTGCGATAATCTTTGTGTAAACGGAACTGTGGGAGGTTCGATTTTAAAAAAAGTAATTAAGGCAATGGATTTTGAAATTTTTATTTGCCCTACCTTTGAGTCCCCAAAAATGAAGACGGTCAAGTAAAAGCGATGGATTTTGAATTTTTTGTTTACCCTACCTTTGAGGCTCCAAAAATGAGAATGGTCAAGTGAAAGCGATGGATTTTGAATTTTTTGTTTACCCTACCTTTGAGTCTCCAAACATGAGAACGGTCAACTGTCGAACCCTCCACAGTTCTCATTTTGGGGACTCAAAAATCAAGATTTGCATATAAAAATGATATATAATGTGTTTCTTCTATGCCGTCTTATTTGTTGTTCGATTTTTATGATAAGCTTAAAGGTCTTAAATTATGAATAAGTGTCAAATTTACGTCAGTAAAGTTCATAATCTTTTTTTCTAACATCAATTTTGTTTCGACATCCTCTTTTTTGTGGTTTTTATTAGTCACATGTAGAGTCGTACAAAAAGCAAAGATTCACATGAAAAATTTATTTTAAAAATTTATTTGTAAGATCATGGTTGTTCTAGTAAGAACAGGACAATTTTGATAAGAAATGAGGAACTTCATAGATTTTTGCAATTTTTAATGCCTTAGTTCCTGTTTTTAAAAGCTGCTTAAACACAAGATTTTTTGCAAATTTTTGTAAATGCCTGGATTTTGGCAATTTTTTACTTTTTGGTTAAAATTTGTAATTTTTGTTGTAAAAATTACTGGGTATCGCAAAAAAGTGAAATTTTCGTGATTTTTTCATGAATTTTGAATCCGAGATTTTTTAAAATGACCCCTCTAGGGGTAATTTGATGCGGAGTAGGACTTTTCGAAACGACTTTTCGTATCTAGAAAAACCCTTTTTTACAAAAGTTTACATAAAAAAGCGATCATTTTTGCTCAGCGCGACGAATAAAATGACACCAAAATTATCCAATTTGAAAAGCAAAATTTTCAATAATCCATAGCGCAATGGATAGAGAAGAAGACTACCTAATCTGGCAATGTAAACAACGTTGAGACAGTAAGGTTCGTTCCCGCTAGGGTTCAAATTTTGATTTTCAAGAAAATAATGATAGGCAAAAATTTTACGAGATGAATTCATTTTTGCCTATCATTATTTTCTTGA